>JAMKCH010023368.1:0-42743 GCA_023653785.1 Ophioderma brevispina
CAATCTAACTTACTTGGGTTCGCAATTTCACAATAAATAACAATAGAATTCTAAGCTAACAAATTCCTTCCTCCTCAAACGTATCAAATAAGAAATGGATTAATTTATGTACTTTTTGCCGAGTTTAAAATTCTTCCCCCATCTTTTTTTTAGTGTTCAATTTTCAATAATATTTGGCCAGTATTGGGGATGGATTTAACGAAAAATGTACTTTGAAGGTACTTTAAATCAAGGAACAGCCGTATTTTAGTGTCTTCAGCCCTACACACCAAATAGGGCTAATGAAATAGATTCTTATAATTTGGGTCAAATGGAATATTTACAAAACAATAAGCTTTTTGAGAAAAAATGCCTTTACCATTAAAATCAGCGGGAGTTAAAACATTAATTTACGAAAAGAAAAACTTTATCCGGTTACCGTAAAATTTAACTCAACAAAAATTTGACAACGAATGGCTAACACTCAAAGATTATTCTGTAATTCATTATTAAATCGCTTCAAGACGTTATAAACTTTGCTTCCAGGGTTTTTTGTGTGGGTTTAGGTGTATTGATTTCGTATTTTAGTTTATTTATATTATTTAAAAAAAAAAAAAAAAAAAAAACACTTTTGTTTTAAATTTGGTTCATTGTTATTTTTATTTGTTTTCGTTTATAAATATAAAAATAAAAAAAAGTGAAAAACACACATTCAAACGCACAACAAAACTGAAGAATACCCCACAAACTAAGAATTAAGACTATCTGCACAAAATCAACATTTTTTTAACTTATATATAGGGATAGTAATGAATATTCTAATGAACTGCAAAACCAATACCGTCGTCTAAAAAAAAACTACGATAGACTTACTTCTCCTCTCCATTTCTTTAACTTTCGTGAGATATAATGGGAAAGGAAAGTCACAAACGGCAACTGCGTGAATCTAAAAAATGAAGATTCAAGCCATCCAGGTTCCAGGAAAATCCTAAGAAACTCTGTTGAGCTGTGCAAATATCAATATGAATGTGTATCCACTTGCAGACAAAACTTAACAACATATACCCCCCCTTTTCTCAAAAAAAATGAGGGCGGTACGCATATCTTCAAACTTAACAGAAACCTTATCAAGAAATTCATTTACCAGTCTAGTCCGAGAATGAGACGTTTCTTAGCCGTTACCCTGCAACATATACTTGTCAGAGGGTTTACACAAGTAGGTTGATACTTACAAACCTCTACAGTCCCAACTCCACCAACTCTGAAATAGGCCTCGAAACAAATTTATGGTGGAGCTCACAGCAGATTTCGGTTATTCTTCTGCACATAGGGTGCGGCCTATTTAAAAAGGTAAAACAATACCCCACATTAATAACATTCAGAATAAAATCAGGTGCACCAAGTCCTCGTTCCAAAACGCAAAACGTTGGTGCAATCTACCTGCCACCTTAATAGCAGGATTAACACCTTGTCTTCATACTCAAAAAAAATCAGCGTACAAAACCCTAGTTCCAATGATTGTACCTCAGGTCTGACGTTACTTTTTATCACGGACATATCGTATCTCTGACCCTGATGGTCCAACAGATGGTCGTTTTGAGTCCCTTTTTACAGTGTGGTTTGAATAAGGTGGTGTTTGCTAATCTTAATTTTCGAGTTACGAGTTTCATTTTCGAGTTTTACGAGTTTCAATGTCGATTTCGAGTTGCATTTTTCGAGTTCGATTTCTAGGTTTCATGTTTCGAGTTTCATTTTTTTCGAGTTTCCATATTTCGAGTTTCATATTTCGAGTTTCGAGTTTCATTTTCGAGTTTTCAATTCAGTTTCATTTTTCGAGCTTCGAGTTTCATATTTCGAGTTTCGAGTTTCATTTTCGAGTTTTCGAGTTTCATATTTCGAGGTTTTCGAGTTTCATATTTCGAGTTTCGAGTTTCATATTTCATGTTTCGAGTTTCATTTTCGAGTTTCGAGTTTCATATTCGAGTTACGAGTTTCATTTTCGAGTTTCAATTTCGAGTTTCAATTTCGAAACTCGAAATATGAAACTCGAAACTCGAATAATGCAACTCGAATATGAAACTCGAACTCGAAATATAAACTCGAAACTCGATATTAGTCAACACAACACTGAAAAAAGTGATTCTCACAACTCAAAATTACCGCTTGTGACGTACGTTACGACGATTGCTCTGATCTTAAAATCACTACGGACGTGTTCTTGAGATGCTAGTTTCATTGTGCACCATTCATGGTCAAATCTGACGGTTCGTGGTCTTTATTTAACATTTTGGTCGATATTCCTGTATCTGATGCAAAGAAATCTCGGCCATGTGTTATAATTATCCACATTTTACCCTATGCGCTTTGCACCAGACTTACGATATAGCATGAAACTATGGATCGATTATTCATGACAGCAATAGGATCGTAGTCTCTATTCCCAATCATGGTTACAACAACAAGACTTTCTCCGACTTTAGCGCGCGATAGATGTCGTCTCATCAAGCATGTCAAGAGACTAGCTTTTGACCTTTACATCTTGACCCCTGACCATTCCATTTGATTTGAGACTAGACGGAAATGTGATATCGCATCACCTGCAAAAATCACGAAATTTTGATCATATTAGTGAGTCATGAAAATACAGGTCCCGCTATTGTAGAGTAGCAAGATAAAAGTGAGTCGAACAGTCGGGTAATCGACCATTTTCGAGTGTTTGGGTCGAGTTTTTATAAATTGAAAACCTTAAAAGATGTTAAAACAGTACAGACTTGGCATGACTTCGGGTTCGTTAAAGTTTAATAACAGAAGTGATGTACAAAGCAACCCGAAGTCATGCTAAGCAGACTACTACAACCCCGATTGCATAACCATATCAGAATAGGAAACAATCCAAACTTGTATTCAGTACATAAATTAGTATCTACATCAGAACACTTAACTCTAGTATTGGATCGACTAGGAGGCTGAACTGGGCGCAGTTGACGCGGCTTTTTTACAACGACTGGGGGGGGCAGCTGGCCTTTCCAATGGCTGAAAACTCCACAGGATGAAGCAACCGCCCGCTCTCTCCAATTTGGACCTCTGCTTGGTGTTGAAGTAGCTTTGGGACGAAAAACTCCCCTGAGTACTAGGAACAGCAGAAGGTTGAATCACGATTTTAAACCTCTTGATGACTGTGACTAGCCTAAGCCTGTCCTCTTCTGCTTGAATTACGAGCGGCCCGTGTTTTTTCTCTGCACGCATAATCTTGGCATCATCATCATCGCATCATCGCTACTTCGTGTGCTTCGTATTCACTGACCATCGATGCCCAACTATAGACACTGGTATCAGCAAAGAAGAATAGCTTTTTGACGTCTATCGATACGATCCAAGGCCTTCTGTATGCTGGACTGCGCTGCAGACCCCACCTGCAAATGATCCAATGCAGTATCCAACTCGTCTTTACCGATTGAAAATTACAACAACAAAAATGAGCCCAAAATAATCTTAAAGATAAGAAATCAAAAGGGTTCTATATAGATAGAGAGGCAAAAAACGCGGTACGTAATCTTTAGAAATCACCGTCTCGCATGTTTTGCCGACCACAAAGAAAACCCTAGAGTACCAAACATAGAAGCAATGGCTGCCTCTGCTTCTTCCACATCTGTGGGTGCCGCTGTGCCCTATTGACACTAATCGGTAGGATACAAATTAATGTATGTGTTAGAGGTGGCCTGGGGGCCAGGGTGTAATAATAGTGTACCTGGATTCTTGTGCTCAGATACTCTTTTTTCTCATAATGCAATGCGCGCTTAGGTGAAAAGAGTGTATTTTGAGGCGTTTTATTAAATCAAGACGACTGATGTGTTGTCATTTCATTTCGTTGTGTTATGCCCATGGGTGGACAAAGTTTAACCAGCCAATAGCACCCAACATCCAGCAACGATATTTTGGCGGATTGTTTGTATCGATTTAACATTATGTGTGTATACAAGCACCCAAACTGCTATTATTCCGTGCAATATTCAAAATGTCAGCGCCCATGGGCACGGACGAATGGTTTTTTGTTGAATGCGTTGAACCCCCTTGTAATGAAGCAGCCAAAGATGCAGACAGAACAAGAAAACAAAAACCCACTACCCGCATATAAACAACATAGCAACAGAAATAAAACAAACAACAAAATTTAGGTGTGTCACCACGCATGCCGAGCGGCCCTGACTGACTGGAATCGTAATCCCCGATCGAAAACCTATTTTAATAGCCGTTGCATAACACGCCAACAAAGGCCTATAGAACACACACAACTTGAAGAAAACAAATATGGTTCTAATTCACGACATACATACATACATAAATACATCATACATACATCATGAAGGCATTATATAGCGCTCTTACAAGAAAATGTATCACAGCGCTTAACAAAGCAATGAAAAAAACAAACAGAGCAAGAGGTGACAGAAGAAGCAAATTAAAACAAAAGTTAAATATGAAAACAGATGAGGTTTTGAGCGTGCGTTTAAATATGAACTTATAGTAGATCAACCCATCGTGTCACCTCTAGTATTTTTCGGAACAAAAGGTATGGGCATGAATGAGGGGCATGTGCATAGGGTGGAAATTAAAATTCCAAGCTAAAGCTATTGAAAACTATGTAGTTCCGGAATAGCAGAGAAAAAATAAATTCTATGCTAAATAAACGTATTCAAGTCCAGCGTAAACGTCATGGACATAGTACGTTTTCTGAAGAGCGATCTTTGGTGCTTGGATGGGCAGGGATAGGGATGATGATCAAAAGTAAAGATTGTACTGTCTGCAGGTATATGTTTGCCAGTGGTCAAAGGATATCCACTGGTCCAACCTCGGTCATGATATTCTGAACATGTATACTGTCTTGTAAGTAGGTATAAGCTGCCCTGTGCAAACCTATTTACACCGACCAATTCTGAATACTTTTTGAATTAATGAAGCCAGCTATTTTGAATGTTCAATTTGAAAAGAGCCGGGAATAAACGAATCATTTGCGTTATTAGTTGAAATGAAAAAAGGCTATTCTTTGAAAATCGGACCTGTGAAATCGGCAAGTGAAGGGAATCACAAAGCTATAATCTTGTAAAATCAATGGAGTGTGGCCAGTTACTATCATTCGAAGAGGCCCAAAATTATTTTTTAGTTATTTCTTTCATGATAGATCGCAGTGGGGTGAGCGAGTAAATGTAATCAGGGACACTCTGATGTTCATGTCAACTATGGATAGGGTTAACGTAATGATTTTTTGTGTGGTGGCCTTTTTTAAGTCTGATTAAATTCTATTGATATTTCCTTGGTAAGTAGCCTCCTCTCCATGCAAATGGAACGGCTTGGGCACATGGTTGGAAGATCGGGTCTTGGGGGAAAAAACACTATAATCGTATTTGCTTCAGTGGTATTCTATGGTAACAGGTGCGTTGAGGTTACTGAGTTTGAGGCATCCGTTGTTTTGGATGTACAAAGGAAAAACACAAAGCTTTGCACATGTTAAAGATGGTTTCAACCATGAAAGGCCAGATTATCTAGTTCGTCCAATTGAAACAGGTTGAATCGCTGCCACATATTTCTTTTTATGACCTAACTCCCAACTAATCGACGCTGCCCAAAACTTTACTTGGTGACAAGATGGGTTGAATCTACGATAGTGAGCTTGAATGGCGAATGTTTTGAGGGAAGATTGTTCCAGAGCTGAGACAGCAGGAGCATAGAAGCCTCTGTCGCCAGATAAAGTGCGAGTACATGGAACTTGGAGAAGTCTTTTATCGGAATGCAGAGCGCAAAGTTCTAGTTGGCGAGTACAGGGAATGAGTTCGGGTAAGATATAATGGAGCAGAGTCAGTGAGTCATGGTAAACAGAGTTAAGAAGTTTAAACGTGGATATGATTTTGAACTGTGAGCCAGTGGAGGATCATTGACTGTGAATGAAGGTGAGTGTGTTGTACATGGTCATACTTGAAGCACGGAAGATGAGTTTGTCAGCTCGGTTTTGAATTCGTTGGAGGCGATTACAGTCTTTCTTTAACCGATAATCCAAAAAGCAGCGAGTTAGCGTAGTCAAGCCGGGATGTGATTAAGCCACGAACAGCAGCATGACCATAGTGTTATGGTCTATTGTAACAGTCATGATACGAGAGAGATGCGAATATGATGAAAATGGGCAGGATTGACAAAACTTGAGTGACCAGGCCCGTAGCCAGGCATTTATGCGGCGGGGGGGGGGGGGGTGCGGATATGCCAGAAGCGAGACCTTTTGCGATACCAAAAAAAAAATTTTCGGCTCGTTGCGCTCGCCGGTTTGTTGACCCAAATTTTTAAAACGTCGTCTCCAATTCCGAAAGTAGAGTAACAACGACAATCGTAATGCCATGGTTAAAACTGCATGTTTAGGCATTTCATATTACCATGCACCCACAACCCTTAATGACAAAATTTAATTGACATACACGGACCTAAAACAGGCCAAAGCGGACCTTCAAACTCTAAAGCGGACCTTTGGTCATTTTTTTTTTGGGGGGCGGGCGGTTGCGGCGCACCCCCTGATTCCCCCCTGGCTACGGCCCTGGAAATGACTCTTGATCTGACATCGTCATTGTTGAATCAAAGTGTCACACCAAGGTTCTGATTGGGCGAGATGGCAAAAATGTTTCATTTCCATACTTGCAGAGAAACTCGGAGAGAAGAGTTGATATTCCTTTCGTTGCAAAACAATGAACTCGGTTTGATTTCATTGAGTTGGAGCATGTTGTATGACATCCAGTGCTTATGTCCATGTGCTTGCAGGAGGACAAGATAGATAGTGCTTGACTAATGTCACAAGGATTTCTGGGACAACAGTGCTGTATATTGTGAATCCCAGCATAGAAAATGGAAATTGAATTCGGGGGTGGTAAACGCTCAATGATTAGCAAGAGGGGGTTCGTATAAAGAGAACATTGGTGGTACCTTACGACGGAAGCCTTGAGGAAGGCGTTCCAACCTTTGCGGGTCGTGGTCGTCAGATAGCTCACTTGAAACCTTTAACTCTACTTGTGCAACCAACTAAATACGATTCAAAAAAATCATTACACCTGACCAGAGATACCAAATACATCACGGAGACGAGTGTAAGCAAACGAGAAATAATCAATGGTTGTCGGATGCTGCCGACAGGTTCCAGTAAAACACAAAGGAAGCCGGCCCGGATTGTCAAAAGAGCAATCAAATATCACTCTTAACACGTAGCAGGGCTGTCTCCGTGCTGTGGCATGACCTGTAAGCAGACGAAATTCTTGATTAATTACTAGTACAAAACATGATTATTTGACCCGATCGAGAGCAATTTCTTCAATGAGTTTCGACAAAAACCAAAAAACGGAACATTTAGACAAGGGGTCTATAGTTTGTATAATCATTCTTGTCCAGGCTGGGCTTCTTCAAAATGGGGGCCACAATGCATCTTAATAGTTGAAAGGAAAGGACCCAGAGCAAGTGAGGTATTGGACAATGGAAGTCAAAACTGGGAGGAAGGTATTAGGAAGGTATTACATGGTCCGTTCAAACGAACAGATTTGTATTTTCCCTTACCTATTAGTTTATAGGGGCTATTAAACACCGCATAACAAAAAGACCTTCGGACACAGCATATGCGGTCAGAGCCAGTGTATTTCGGCAACGACATAAAAACACTTAGCTGACACTTGCTGATTAAAATCAAACCCTGATTCCCCTCTCTTCTCCACTTTGCTTTAGAACTATCAATCTTCTTAGATAAGGAAGAAGCCGCCTTCTCTTGCAATTCTAGGACATCGGTTTTGACATCCGATAGTTTCTTGTCGACCAGATTGGTGAAATTAAGCAAAAGGGCTTGGATGTCGGCCTTCGTCGCTGGAGCTGACTGAGCTTCAATATGCTCAGGCTGATCGTCTTGCATGGTAGAATAGGAAAACAAGCACTACATACACCGAACAAAAGCTATCAAAAAAAAAAAATCAGTGTAGGAATGTGGATGAAACGGGAGGACAAAATTTAGGTGTGTCACACGCATGCCGAGCTGGCCTGAAGTGACTGGAATCGTAATCCCCGATCTAACCTAATAGCCGTTGCATAACACGCAATAAAGGCAACAAAGGCCTATAGAACACACACAACGTGAAGAAAACAAATGTTCTAATTCACTATATGGTCCGTTCAAACGAACATTTTTTTATTTATGAGGTCTTTAATTCTCTTGTGTGACTCATTTCATGTTGCCTGTTATCAGATTGGCTGAAAAACTTCTTGCAGTATTTACATTGATACAATTTAAATTGATTCATTATTTTATTTTCAGTTTGTATTTATTCATGCGTTGTTTTAGTTTGTTATTTGGTGAGACCTTTACCACGGTGTTTACACATGGCTTGAAAAAATTGGCAATTTGGTAACCTCCTTGTCGGGAAATGCACATGCCTCCAGTGGCGTAGCCGGGGGGGGGGGGGACGTGCCCCCGACCGCGATGTTCTGTCGGTACATAAAGGTCCGTCGGTACATTTGTCTACAAAGCTGTAAGCTGTTGTTTTGAGCCCGTGGTGGATGATAGAGCTTAAAGCAATATTAGCACATTTTTGAAGAGCGCCCCAATTTTCAAAAATTGATATTTTGGCACAGTTATGTTGGTAGTTGTCTAGGAAACTATAGTACCTGCGAACGAGAATGCTAAGAAATGCGTATTTATCATAAAATAAGCGATTTTGTAATTAGAATTGTAATTTTGTAATTAGAGCGTAGACACGTACATGGCGCTATTTCCCATTGGAAGGCCGTTTCCAGCAGCCGTTGAATTATTATCGGGGATCCCCGATAATAATTATTCTAATTACAAAATTCCTTCGTTTGTGACACACAGACATTTTCGAGCTTAACCATTCACAGGTATAGTTTACTAGCCAGTTACCAATGCAACCGTGTAAAAATCTCAATTGTTTTGAAAAATTGGGGGCGCTCTTCAAAAAATGTGCTAATATTGCTTTAATAACAATTGTTTCAAGTGCTAACAAGCTCTAACAACTGTTTAATTGGTCAATACTACACTACCTACTACTACTATGTTTGCGTTGCGATAATGTTTCACATTCCTTCCTACCCGTAGGAGCCGGGAAACAAATTGTTTGTCGGTACAATACACGTGTCGGTACATTCACAAATCTGTGGCCCCTCGTCAACAAAATCCTGGCTTCGCCACTACATGCCTCACGAGAAATCTTAGCTATCAGAAAAAATACTATTGGCAGGCCTATACGAGAAAAGTGACAAAAATGGATATAAAAATAAATTGCCGATTAATACACGTGGTCTCATTACCTAAACACCATTGTTCTTTTATGCGTTGACATCTAAAGAAAATCAATCGCATGTCTATTAAACAAAGAAAAATAATGTCCGTCAGTCGTGCGCCATAAAAGGGGTTCAAACCATGGTTATACATCAAAAATCAATGCAGGCACTTGTATTTCGCAAACAGCAACCACATAATAGTATGCATGTGTCGTCGGGGTTTAGAGCTCCTTGGGCTTTTGAAATTACATCAAATTCCAAAATATATACATGTTATATTAGAAATAATCGGTGCAAATATACACCGGTGCATGTACTAAAATCACGGGACTCTTCGTTCATAAGTGAGGAAAGCTGACCGAGATAAGATCAAACATGAACTTCTTGCATTCCAAGAAAAATATCGGGAGATGGAAGGCAAACTAGTTCAAGAGAAATGGGATAATCTTGAAAGGAGTTGAAGAGATTAATGGAGAATCACATACCAACTAAGAAAAGTAAAAACAGAAGAAACCTCCCATGGTTTAACAGGTCACTTAGGAGATTAACTAGGAAGAAACAGCGCCTTTATAATAAGGCAAAAAGATCCAACTCCAAAGAGGGCTGGAAAGCCTACAGAGATTGTTGGCATCAAACAAGGAGAGCAATAAATAAAGCCAGATGTGACTTTATTGAGCAAAAATTTACCAGGGATATGACAGATGACCCAAAAGCATTTTGGTCGTTTATTAATAAGCTGAAGAAAGAAGATGTTTGAATTGGTGATCTGCGAGTAGGTAACAGAATCATTACTGACGACAAAGATAAAGCAGAAGTGCTGAACGACCAATTTACTAGTGTCTTCACAAGGGAGGACAAAACATATATTCCAAGTTTGGATGGGGAGCCAACACCAACAATTGAACAGCTTACCATCACAGATAATGGAGTTCTCAAGCAACTACAGGATTAAAACCAAACAAAGCAACCAGGCCCAGATGGCTTGTACCCATTGATTCTTAAAGATGGTTTGAAGAAGCATTGACCCATTGTTAACCGAATTTTTCCAAGTTCCGTGGACGCAGGGAGTTTTGCCAAAACAAGGAAAAAGAGGCCAACATCTGGGTATTTTAGAAAGAGCAAAACAGATAGCGAGATGCAGCATCAACAATTTGTAGTCGATTTCATAGCCCACCCTAAGACCCTACCATCATCATTTTAATGGAAAGCTTATTAGGTCTACTTCAGTTAAGGCACTGATGGAATTGGCCATGTGGCCGAAGGTGTTTTTGGGGCAATTTTAGGCAAAACCTACATTTTTTGGGCAAAAAAAATGAGATTTTTGGATATTGGTATTTTTGGACATCTATATACATGCCCCATCCTAGGTAATAGGTTTCAGAACTATATTGTGTCCTAAAGCGCACAATAAGCTTCTAAATTTCCAAAATAATACAGTAAGTATAGGCGATATTGGGTGAAATTATACGTTTTTCTCAAATTCATGTTTTCTACAACCTGAAAATACGTTACTTTTAGCTTAGCATGAAACGGTCTGTGTTTTATTCTTCTAAAAATTGAGCTGAAAAACTTGATCTAAATACCATTGGCATTCCGGATTAGGTATGATGTGGTACTACCAATATGAGCCAAGGTGATTTTTTGGTCATTTTAAAGCAAAACATCCAGTGTGTTGGTAAAAATGATTTTGAATATTTTGCAGTATTTTAGACATTCTTATAAGACATGCCACACTATGGTCAGAGGTTTTCAGACTATATGGTGTCCCCAAAAGTCGCCAATACAGCTTCCAAGTTAAACACCCTGAAAACTAGTTAAACTTTTAGCTTACGCATTGAAACGTCTGGTGTTTATATTTTCTAAATTGAGCTAAAATACTTGAGCAAAGACCATTGGCATTCACATTAGGTATGATTGGAACTGCCAATATGAGCCAAAGGTGATTTTGAGGTATTTAGTCAAAACATACCTTATTGGGGTCACAAATTATTTTTGAGATATTGGTATTTGGACCATATTTATACAGTCCCCCATTATATGTTATAGAAGGTTTCATTTCAGAACTATAAAAATTGTGGTCCCAGAAGCTCACAAAAATCTTCTAAAGTAGCCAAAATAAATAGTAGTATAGGAACCTATGAGCGAAAATGTGTCATTTTTCTCATTTATGATTCAAATCCAAAACCTGAATAGAGCTAACTTCTTAAGCTAGGCCTTCATAAACTTCATGTTTTATTGTTCGAAATTTAGCTTATAATACTTGATACCATTCATTAAATTTGGGCCCTTTTAATCGAAATCATCAATTTTTGGTGAGATAATGGTAACATGGGTGGTTGCCTTTTTCCTTTGTTATAATTTTAAAACTATCCTCAATAGGCCTTAGAACTTCAAAATAAGCTTTTAAGAGTACAAAATACAAAGTAAGTTATAGGTCTAATTGACTGGAAATTTGTGTTTTTCTTCCCCTCAAAATCATGTTCTATGAAGCTACTTGAAAGAAAACATAGTTACCTTTTCAAAATGTCCTATTAGCAAGTGGTAATTCTACCCCGCTAAGCAGTATTGGCAATATTTGACAAATGCATAAATATAGTTCGTGGACTTGCGTTTTATGAACTGTGTTTCTGCGAGGAATTTACTGCAAGAGCTTGCTACTTGGCACATAAAATATGACCGAATACGAACAAACGTGTGTATCAGCTGTTCGTGCCACATCTTGAAAAACAATACGCCTTTTTACATGTTTCATTGGTTTGCATTAATATCCCCTTGCATGGACAGTGCCCTCCCCCCCCCCCTCCGGGACCATGTATGTGCAATCCTTTTGTTAAAGATATGGTAAGAGATGGTATTTTATATATCGATCGGCGGCCAAATGGTATGTCAAAACAGTTGCAAACCATATTGCCTTCAAAATTATTAGTTAAAATATCGATTGGGATCGGCTTTTATTTTTTTAAATGAAACTTTTTCTACTCTTTCTATGTCTGAGGCATTTTTGTGAACATTGTCTAGTAAGAGTTAAAATAATGAACTGTGTTTAAATGAGCCCAAATTGATGCATTTTTATGTATTCTGTCTGTGATTTTGTTCCTATCCATTATAACCGTATCAGGGATCTATGATTATATAATAATAATGTAGGTTTTTAAACTGGATTTCAGAAAACTAAAATGCCCATATCGGACATAATCCAATGCCTAAATCTCAAAAAATTACAATATCATTTTTTTATTTAGAATGAAGATCTTCATAAAGGTTCATTTCCGTATTAAATGAAATTCATCTTCGACTCATTTAAAGACAAGATTACATAACCTTTTGGCTCTGACGGAAATCTTTGCATGAAAATGTGCTCCTTTTCTCATTATCATTAGTCAATGAGCATTTCTAACTTAGTAAAGAAGGTGATCTGCAAGCATGCCCAATCATGATGAGGTAATTTTCCAAAAAAAAATATCTTTGAAAAGACATATGACAAAACATACGAAATATGAAAAAGACAATACGAAAAGGCAAAACCCTAAAAGAGCTCAAAAAGGAAAAAACAGATTTTGCGAGCGGAGCGAGAATTGAAGGTTTTTGGGGTGCCCGGAAAATTAAATATTTAGTATCTTCCCCAAGGGTTCAAATTTTTGGTAAAACGATCCAGTCTTTTGCAAAAGCCCCATCCCCCCCCTCCCCCCGCCATCCTCCCACCCCCCCGCCCCTTTTAGGAGGTAAAATTCTTGGGGAAGTCCCCTTTTGAAAAAGTCGCCCCCCAACATATCTGTTTTTATTGGCCCCGGTGGTTATGGTTAACAAAGTTACCATCCAGGTCTCCAACATGCAATTAGACATTTTGAATTAATGATTGCACTTTTCAAGTTTTTATTAGAAGACTTGCATAGTTGATTGTTTGCAAGCCAAACCGTCGCGGCATGGACTAAGGGCAAATAAGTATATGTTAAATCTCATGCAACAAAGGACATTCCTACGTACTAGCCAAAAACAACAACAAACTGACAAGGTGGTTACTATAACACTTTCTACTTCCACAGATTTTTTGATTCAAGTGTACATATTATATCTTTGTTACAGGCCATTCATTTTCTTAATCATAATAAATGTATGTATGTTGTGGCATTTTATCCAAGTGGATGTCTAGTCCGGGGTAAAGTGGGAAATGTCCAAAAATTGACCAATTTTAAAAAGTATTGTGTCATTATTTTGCAAAAGCTACCAAATTTTAAATCGCACAAGATTTTTAAGATAACGTAAAAATCACACGTATTCCTGCTAAATCACAAATTCAATCAAACGGCAATAAAATTGGAAAAACTCGCCAATGATTTTTCGTTAAATTGAACAGAATTAATGTTCAATCGCAACAATGTCTTTTAAAAATCACTTAAGGTTTCTGTTAAATCGCATAATATTTTGTTAAATCGCACACAAATCGGTTACAATTGATGAAGTTTCCATAAAATCCGCAACAACTAAACATCCATCGCATAAGAATTTGTAAATAGCACAGGATTTTCTTAAAATCACATAGGGTTTGATTAAGTCTTGAGAAAATATAAAAACCAATCTTGGCAGGAATTTTGAAAATTGAATGACATTTCACAAGATCATCTCAAAATCGAATAATCTACAAAGAGTCACGGTTAATTTCTTCAAATACATTATCTTATATTTATCATAGACTTATTCGATTTTACCACTTTCCCCAGTGACATGGGCCTTTTTAAGCTGGTGAGGTATGACATAGTTCTAAAATCTACTTCATAATACCATTATCTCAAAATTCTATTGTTGCCCAGAAGCAGCATACGTGTTTTTGACTCAATTGGGGCCCAAGTTGACTGTCAACATAATACCAAACTGAATGCCAATGTATTTCAAGTATTTTGCAGCTAAATTTAGAGGGCAAAATAAAAAAACAACATGGATTTTTTGAATGTTGCATAGCCTAAAGTTTAATTATTATTCAGCTTTTAGAACTCAATTTAGAAAAACGTATATTTTCACTCAATATCGCCTATACTTACTGGTATATTTGGTAAACTTAGAAGTTATTTGAGCTTCTTGGACAAACACATAGTTCTGAAAACCTACCTTTAATAGTGGAGATGTATATAGATGTCAAAAATAGCAATTCGCAAAACTCATTTTTTTTAACAACAATGATAGGTTTTTGACTAAAAGGACACACAAATTGCCTTTGGCTCAATTGGCAGTATCCAAAATCATACCTAATCTTAATGCCAATGTGTAGCTTCAAGTATGGTTTAGAGCCTCCAATTTAGAGCAAAAACACAAACAATTTTGAATGCTAACTAAAAGTTCACAAACTATTTTTTCAGTTTTAGAAACATGAATTTGAGAAAAACGGAATAGTCACCAATATTGCCTAGTACTTACTTATCATTTTACAAACATTCGGAAGCTTATATTGTGAGCTTCTGGGATGCGATATATGTTTGAAGACCTATTTACATCAGTACACTAAGATGGGGCATGTAATATATGATGTCAAAGACTACCAATATCTCAAAACTAATTTTTTCTAAAAATGTCTGTTTTTTGGCTAAAATGACCCAAAACCACCTTTGGCCTACATTGGCAGTTCCACATCATACCTAATCGAATGCAGTGTACTTAATATATTTACAGCTATATGGAGAATAAAATATGCATGTTGAAGCTTAGCTAAAAGTTTAACTATTTTTCAAGGGTTTTAAAACATTGAATTTGAGCAAACGCATATATTCACCCATTCGGCCTATATTTATCTCAAAAAATTCATTTTTTTAAACAAAAAAAATGTAAAATGTTTTGACTAAAAGATCCCACAAATTGCCTTTGGCTCTATGGCAGTTCCCCATCATTAACTAATCTTAATGCCCAAGTTGTAGCTCAAGTTGTTTTAGCCTCAATTTAGATCAATAAAACCAACAGTTTGATGCTAACTAAAGTTTCAACTATTTTTTCAGTTTTAGCAACAGGAATTTGAGAAAAACTCTATTTTCCATTTCAAATTCATAGCAAGTTCACCCAATATGGCCTATACTTACTGTATATTTTACAACTTTAAAGCTTATTGTTGGGCTTTTGGGAACGCAATATATTTCGAAGAACCTATTTACCTAGATGGGGGCATGTATATAGATGTCAAAAATACCAATTAATCCATCAAAAAAATCATTTTTTTGCCCACAATGTATGTTTTTTGTTTTTTGCTAAATGCCCCAAAAAACACCTTCGGCCCACTTTGGCAAGTTACATCACATCATGCCTAATCTGTAAGTATACATAATAAGCTTTCCATTGATGTATTATGTAAGGTTTAAATGTAGGTGGGACTATTAAACTCCTAAAATAAGCCCTTTTAAGCTTTGGGGAGTTCCACTACTCTCCTAATAGCCTAAGTAATTTAGACCAGTGTCCCCCACCAGTTGCGTGTGCAAATTTTGAAACACATTGTGCATTCCCATCAGGAACCATTAACACACATGTATTGGGGGGATAATCAACAATTGCTTCAGAGCCAAGCACTCAACAGAGACCCAGCTAATCGTAACGATTACGGTAATGCCAAGTCTAGAAAAGGGGGACACAAGTACCATGGCTATTCCTCGACTTCTTCCAAAGCATTCTTAAGTGCCTCATGAGCGATAACCTCGGTAAACTCGAGCACAGGGATCAGGGATCCCTCAAAACAAATGGTATGGTTCAGCACTTCTTCCTGACTGACCGTACCATAAAGTAGTTGTTGTAATGGTGTTGAACGACTCAAACCAAACAGTCATCTTCCAGTGTTCCGCACAGGTACTGTGACAAGACCACTTTATTTTTCCCTCCTTTTCTCATTTACATAAATGACTTGGCAAACAATTTACAAACAAGGCAGACTCTTCACGCATACGACTGCGTCGTACTTATATCTGGAATACTGGTGAAGAATTGACAACTCTACAATCAACCTCAATACAATTCGGCAGTGGCATTACAACCTGGGGACTGGAATTCAATGCTGCAAAATGCTATTCATAAGTACCACAAGAAACACCACCAAATCTAGATTTATCTTTTTGTGGCAAGCAAGCTGCAGTGTTGTGGCATTCACATCCCTACCCTGGAGTGGAACTTGACAAGGTCATGTAGACCTACTGGTCTTTCTCCTTCTCCCCATTTCTTCAGACAAAAGCCAAGCATTTTTTTTTAGGTTCCCCAAATGTGCCCTTCCTCCCTGCCCAGAAATATGATCGCTCCCTTAATGTTTTTAATGACTCGAGCAGACCTCTGAAATAACACAGAAAATATGTGTAGTTCTGCATCCAAACTTTGAAGTGGCCTGACCTATATTGCCACCCAATCCCTACAGTCCTTCCATCAAAAATACGCCTGTGGGTATTTGCGCGTCAAGCATGATGTGCAACACAACTGAGCCGATTTTTTTTGAAAAACTCCTATTGCTCATGAATGACAACAGTATGAGTTTGGCCAGATCATATAGGCACAAGCCACTTTTATTCATTCATACAGAGTTAGTTGGCCATCAAGGAAGTTTCTTTAAAACTCATACCCAAGCCTCCATATCTGACCCGCTTCCCACTATCATCATGGTCACTTTGTGTCGCTGCCTTAAGGCAGGAAGGACACATAGGATACTTTATCCACTGAGTTGTCTGTTGATGGCTGTTGTTTTTTTACTGTGTTTGTGTGAAAAAAGGTTGTAACATTTGCCTGTAATATCCGCATACTTCAATGGATTTAAACCAACTTCTCTCTAGGCCTACTCTCCCACGGTTCACTTTGACACAACACCACTAACCTCTCCAGTACAGTTCACCTGATACAATTCAAATATACTCTCTACCTTATTTACTTCACACTGAATTGCAATTCTACAAACTAACATCCAATCGCATAAGAATTTGTAAATAGCACATGATTTCTTAAAATCACATAGGGTTTGATTAAGTCTTGAGAAATTATAAAAAAAGAATCTTGAGGAATTGAGAATTGAATGACATTTCACAAGATCATCTCAAAATCGCGTACAATTTCAAAGAATCACATGCACGGTTAATTCTATCAAATACATGTTCTTTGATTTTCATAGACTTATTGCGTTTTAAACCACTTTACCCCAGTGACATGGGGCCTTTTTAATTTTTAAGCTGGTGAGGTATGACATTTTTCTAAAATCTACTTACACAGATACCATTATCCTCACAAAAAACACTCACACAATCTCAAACACAAAACACCAACACCCACCAAAAAACACAAACAAACACACTCCCTCCAACACACAAAACCAGCAAAACCGAAAAACCAGAACAAACACAATCAATATCTCCACCCAATCAACTCAAAGCACCAGAAACCCGCCCCCCACCACCACCAACAACTGTATACACCACCAACACCTCAACACAAAAAAAGACGAAAATTATTATTGTTGCCCAGAAGCACATGTTTTTTGACTAATGGCCCAATATGACATGTCAACATAATACCTAACTGAATGCCAATGGTATTTCAAGTAATTTCAGCTAAATTTAGAGCATAAACATGGATGTTTTGATGCGTACTAAATGTTTCATTAGTATTATTCGCTTTTAGAAAGCCAATTTGATAAAACGTATCTTTCACTCAATTCGCATATACTTACGTATATTTTGTAACTTTAGAAGATTTTTGTGAGCTTTCTGGGACAAAACATAGTTTCTGCTGAAACCTACTTAAAATAGATGGAGAATGTTTTAGATGTTCAAAAATATCAATACTCAAAAATCATTTTTTTTAACAACAAATGTCTGTTTTTGACTAAAAGGGACCCACAAATTGCCTTTGCCAATCATATTGCAGTTTCCACATCATACCTAATCTTAATGCCAATTTTTTAAATTTCAATTTTGCACTAAAATTGGCAATTTCAATTTAGAGCATAAAACACAAACTTTTGAATGCTAACACAAAGTTCAACACAACTATTTTTCAGGTTTGAGAAACATGAATTTGAGAAAAACGTATAATTTCACCCAATATCGCCTATACTTCTGTATATTTTATTCAAAAAACTTGAGAAGCCTTTTGTGGAGCTTCTGGGATTCGATATAATGTTTTGAAACCTATTTCAACAATCAGTACATAGATGGGGCATGTTATAGTGATGTCAAAATACCAATATCCCGACTCAAAATAATTTTTTGCCAAAAAATGTAATGTTTTTGGCTAAAATACCCAACACCACCTTTGGGCCCACATTGGCAGTTCCCATCATACCGAATCTGAATGCCAATGATATCTTAATTATATTTTCAGCTCATTTTGGAGACATAAAATATGCATGTTTTTGAATGCTTAAGGCTTAGCTAAAAGTTAAACTATTTTTCAGGTTTTTAAAACTGATATAAAAACGGCATAATTCACCCAATATCGCCTATACTTACTGTATATTTTACAAACTTTAGAAGCTTATTGTGGGCTTTTGGGACTCATATATGTTCGAAACCTATTTACCTAGATGGGGCATGTAATATGATGTCAAAATACCAATAGCTATCTCAAAAATCAGTTTTTTGCCCAAAATGTATGTTTTTTGCTACAATTCCCCAAAAACCACCTTCGGCACACATTGGCAATTCACTCATCATGCCTAAATCTGAAAGTGACATAATAAGCTTTCCATTGATGATGTAGGTGTATGTAGGGTGGGACTATTAAACTCCTAAAATAAGCCACTTGGGAGGTTCCACTACTCTCCTAAGAGCCTAGTTAATTATAGACCAGTTTCCCCCATCCGTACAAGTGGTGCAAATTTTGGAACACATTGTGCATTCCCATGTCATGAAACATCTAGAAAAGCACAATGTATTGGTGGATAATCAACATGGCTTCAGAGCCACGCACTCCACAGAGACCCAGCTACTCGTAACGATTAACGGTATTGCCAAGAGTCTAGAAAAGGGGGAAACAGTACACATGGCTATTCTCGACTTTTCCAAAGCATTCGATAAGGTGCCTCATGAGAGATTACTCGGTAAACTCGAGCACTATGGGATCAGGGGATCCCTTCATGGATGGTTCAGGCACTTCCTGACAGAACGTACACAGAAAGTAGTTTGTAATGGTGTTGAATCAGAACCAAAACAAGTCATCTCCAGTGTTCCGCAAGGTACTGTGACAGGACCACTTGATTTTCTCATTTACATAAATGACTTGCCAAACAATTTACATAACAAGGTCAGACTCTTCGCAGACGACTGCGTCGTCTATTCATCTGGAAATACTGGTGAAGAAATTGCAACTCTACAATCAGACCTCAATACATTAGAGCAGTGGCAGTACACCTGGGGAATGGAATTCAATGCTGCAAAATGCTATGTCATGAAGTTAACCACCAAGAAACAACCACCAAATCTAGATTATACTTTCTGTGGCAAGCAGCTGCAGGTTGTGCAGTCACATCCCTACCCTGGAGTGGAACTTGACAATCAACTCAACTGGAGTGTCCACATAAATAAGATCGTGAACAAGGCAAACAGAGTACTAGGGCTACTGAAACACAACCTGTGGTTTTGCCAGGAAGATGTTAAAGAAATAACCTACAAAACTCTAGTCAGACCAATCCTTGAGTATGGAAGTTGCGCTTGGGGTCCACACATGAAGAAAGATATCCAGAAAATTGAGGGGGTCCAAAGGAAAGCTGCAAGATTTTGTAAGGGTGACTACAGACAGACCAGTAGTGTCACAGAAATGATAAAGGACCTTGACTGGGAGAGCCTCGAAGGAAGACGGGAAAAGCAAGGGGTCCGTTCGCGAACCTCATGCGTAACCCTACGTGTATACTAACTCATGCGTATGTCCTACATAATAGACCTTTTCATACCAGCTACACAATGCTTTGGATAAGTTGATCCACTCAGGCATGACATAGTATGCACGACTGAGTTTCGCGGACGAACCCAAGGGCTACAATGATGTACAAAATCATCAACAACATGGTAGGAATCAATGTAGGGGAACGTCTCCAAACAACAGAAACAACAGGGATGGTTACAAGAAGTAACAAATCCATCAACTTGAAGCAGATTTTTCCAAGGAAAAATGTCTACAAGTACTCCTTCATGCCAAGGGCAATCCAAGAATGGAATAAACTTGATATGACGACCAAGACTGCACCAGACATAGAAACCTTTAAAACAAGAATCAACAAGTAACTCTCTCAAGCACTAATTGTATTCATTAATACGTCTCTGACTCAGCATTAAGTTGGCGATAATACAGCGTTGTCTGGGTATGCCGACTCAACCTGAAGAAAGAAAGAACTGCAAGTGTCGATTAAAGTTGCCGACGTACAATGTTAGCCAATCAAAAAAAAAATGTTTGTGTGTCTTTTCGTGTCTTGTCTTGTTTTGCTTTGTGGTAAAACCAGTACCACAGTGTTTACATTGATGAGGTCTTTCTCCTGTGTGTATCATTTCATGTTGTCTCTTTTGCGAATTAGTGATGAAACCTTTACCACAGTGTTTACATTGATGAAGTGTTTCTCCTTTATGTCTCATTTCATGTTGTGTCTTTTCATTCTTTCTGATGAAACCTTTACCACAGTGTTTACATTGATGAGGTCTTCCCCCTGTGTGTGTCATTTCATGAAGTCTCTTCCTCGAATTAGTGATGAAACCTTTACCACAGTGTTTACATTGATGAAGTCTTTCACCCGTGTGTGTCTTTTCATGTCTTGTCTCGTTTCGCTTCGAGGCAAAACCTTTACCACAGTGTTTACATTGATGAGGTCTTTCTCCTGTGTGTCTCATTTCATGTTGTGTCTTGCAGCTCTTTGTGATGAAACCTTTACCACAGTGTTTACATTGATGAGGTCTTTCTCCTGTATGTGTCTTTTCATGTTGTATCTTCTCCTGTTTCGTGATAAACCTTTTACCACAATGTTTACATTGATGAGGTCTTTCTCCTGTGTGTCTCATTTCATGTTGTGTCTTGGAACTCTTTGTGATGAAACCTTTACCACAGTGTTTACATTGATTACGTCTTTCTCCGTTTGTCTTTTTCATGTCATCTTGTTGTTTGTTGTAAGGCACGTTCGGTTGTAACCAATACTTTCTGTAGCTATCCTTTTTTAAACATCCTGCTTTTGGTGGTAGATTAGGATTGTTATACCAATATGGTTTGATGTTCTGCTCATGGCGGTGAACATGCGCTCTATAGTGAGGGATGTTGTCAAAATATCTCATGCAGTACTTGCAGATTGGAATGATTTCCCACTGGCACTTTGATCTGGCGGTCATATCTGTTGTTTGTGTCAGGTCAAGCTTGAATTCCCAAGGTTGTATATTCTGTGGGAGAATGGGATATGAAAAAAAGTATTAAATTGCAGAAAATTCAAGCTAGTTTACTAAAGTACTCAAATTTCAAATTTGTGTGTTTTTTTAGTATAAGCTTTGTGTACTGATGTATAGTTTTTGTGTACTGTCTATCTGATTTTTGTGGACTGTCATCATAGCTGGAGGCACACTTAGTATTCGGTATGTATGATATATGTCTCTCGTCAACAATTTAAACAAAATTAACTACTTAGTTCTCCAGGTAGACAAGGATGGGTATTTATTAATCTTTCCCTGGAGATGGCCAGCGCACACAAGTGTTGAAAAAAAAAACCATATGCGCTTGGCCGGATTCGAACCGGCGACTTCCGTATTACTAGTGACGGCCGGCGCTCTAACCAATTGAGTCACAAGACTGGGTTGGTAGAGGAGCGATAGATATCACCTACGGAGGTCGGCGGTTCGAATCCGGCCAAGCGCATATGGGTTTTTTTCAACACTTGTGTGCGCTGGCCATCTCCAGGGAAAGATTAATAAACACCCAATTTTAAAAAAAATATGGCTGGTAGTGGTAGTGGACACAAGCATCACCTATGCTAACTGTTGATGGTATACGCGTATTAAAAAAAGAGAGAATACAACTGCAATCAGGAAATAGAGAACGAAAAAAAAGGGACAAATAGTCCAATAATTAGGTAATCGATTATAAATCAAGAACAAATATAATCAGGGGAATGATTTGATTTCATCAATACAAGTCGATAAGCTAATTTTCAGAATGTGCTCCTAGTACTTACCATCGTTAACAAGGTAAACAAATGATAACATGATATCATTTTGTCAATTATCAAGATAAAATTTGACTCAAAAATTTCACTCTTTTCAGAGTGGGCCCTGTAGTCACTCTAAAAGAGTGAAATTCACTCTTTTGCATTTGGAGAGTTCATTGACATACCAAACCACACTATAAGGTATTGCACTATTTTGGATTGTTTCTGCAAATGTGAGGTTAGGCTTATTTCTTGTGTCAAAAATAAAATAAATCTTCAAACTCAATACGTCAATCATGGACATGTCCTTACTTAGTCATCATGGGCATTGACGTACACGCAATACAAAAGAGGATGTTGGCAATGGGGAGGTACGGTGTTGGGTAGGTATCAGTATGGAATTGGTCACTATAAATGCTAATAAAACTTATTTGAATTTTATTACATCTGTGCACATGCATACATGAGTATGTGGGTGAGAATGGTGCATGCTGTTTTGCACATGCTTGTGGGTACATATGCATATAATATGCCTTATGTATGTTCCACATTTTTAGGGCTGCCCTCGATATATTTAGCTATAAGCCATATCCTGACATATCGATATAAAAACAGGATATTTACAAACTTGTATAATAAAATGACATGGTCTACTAAAAATGATCAATTTATGACTAATTCTTAGGGAGCAATCGTTATTTACGGCAGGGGGGACTGGGCATTTTCAATGTTTTTTACCTGATTTTTCAGATTCCCCCATTCATTTTCCATATGTATTTGAGGTTCCCCCTTATAATTTACAAACTATTTCAGGTTCCCCCCTCCTAGTTTCAATCACTGTATCAATGTGGTACATGATAATTAGATATGCAAATATGCATATTCATCAGGACCCAGGTTGTACAAGAACACAATATGCATGAAAGGAAATGGGTCATGCGACAGTTTAGTAAAAATGAAACAATTTCTTAAACTTTTTGTGGCAATATTCATGAAACGTTTAACCCTCGGATTACCAAGGGGAGTGGTTACCACCCCCTTTAGTGAACTTTCCTCCGGTGCGCTAAAATGCCAAAAGCTTTCGTAAAAAGCTTCCAGGTATAATCATTTTCTCATCCTTTCCGGTAATTTTAGCCAAAAAAAATGTGAAGGTAGCACCTTCACTGGGGTTAGGGTATGCCTTCAAAGTCGAAGGATGGGGGGGGGGGTTGCAACCCAAGGAAAATTTAGGGTACAGTTTTGAAAATATTTTGCACAGTATGGCTCTAAAACGCTATGTTTATGTAAAACTAGCCATTTGCCATCATTTAGAGCTGAAAACCACATGAAAATCCGATATACCTCTTTTTTAGCGCAAAATTGGATTTTCGCCTATTTTCTGTGGAAAATGCCAATTTTGCTGACTCGCGGACTTTATGATGTCATCGTGACGCCATACTAGGTACGTTAGTACTTATATTGGTATCAATGGAAAGATGAGGGCCTTAGCTATCCACTGATATCATAACATAAGTATCGCGTGCTTTATAACGAATTCCCGGGGGTGGTAACCACCCCCTTGGTAAACCGTGTTACAAAAAAAAAAGGTTGGTAAGACGAAGGTTAATGCATTTTATGTCATTTTATCAATGAACATTTTAGTCATTCATAGATCTTCACATATATAAAGATTGTACATCAACTTAATAACCCTGATACACTGGAGTCAGAGTGCTTTATACCTTGTACTGTATTGCTATTTGGTAGTTTATTCAAACATGTTCTGTTTGAACATTTCTGATAGCAGATTTGCTATAGATGTATACAATGTATAAAATTAAAAACTTCAACCCAAATTTCTCAGATAAAATAGCTAACTGCATTGGAAAACGACTATTTCTGACATTTTCACTATTTCTTTGGTCTTGATTTTCACACATTTTAACACCATTTCTCAAGCTGCCAAATAAAACTAGGCCGATGTCACATACATTTCAAAGTAACCATTTCGGCTACTTTCACGCATTGTTTTCAATGGTGCATAATGGACAGCATCATACCAATTCGTATTAAATTACAATTACATACTTCTTTTAAATGGTTAAAACACCTTTATTCATTTATTTTCACCACAAATCTGAAACATGTGGCCATTATTAAAACATATCAAAGATAACAAAAATCAACAAATTGAACACTAAAAAACAAATCACCCCTATTCGTTTGTTTGTTTGTTTTTTTTTTTCATTTTTCTCACTTCGGCACTAAGCCCAGTTGAAAAGAAGGACGAAAGTTTTGTCAGGAAACAACTTTAACATATAAAACAATCCTGTTATTCCTACATAATTAGTTTACCACACTGAAATCTATGTTCTTTAAAATCAGTTGTGGTGTAGTTATTGCTATTAAATCAAGGTTGTGACTGAGTTATATACAAGTGATTAGCTTTTTAGTTGTGTTTTTAGTGTCTTTTTTTGTTGAAATCACTTATTGCATGCAGGTCTTCATGACCTCAGTGATAGACTGAGGTCATGTAGACCTACATGGTCTTTCTCCCCATTTCTTCAGAAAAAGCCAGCATTTTTTAGGTTCCCCCCAAAATGTGCCCATTCCCCCCTGCCATAAATAATGATCGTTCCCTTAATGTTTTTAATGACTCGAGCAGACCTCTGAAAATATACAACAGTAAAAATATGTGTAGTTTATGCATACCAAACTTTGAAGTGGCCTGACCTATATTGCCACCCAAAATCCCTACAGTCTCCATCAAAATACTCCTGTGGTATTTGCTCTGCGTCAAGCATGATGTGCAACACGGAAGCGATTTTTTGAAAAACTCCTATTGCTCATGAATGACAACAGTATGAGTTTGGCTCAGATCATTATAAGGCACAGCCACTTTTATGCATTCATAAAGAGTTTAGTTGGCCATCAAGGAAGTTTACTTTAAAAAATCATACCCAAGCCGCCATATCTGACCCAGCTTCCCACTATCATCATGGTCACTTTGTGTCGTCTGCCTTAAGGCAGGAAGACACACATGGATCACTTTATCCACTGTAGTTGTCTGTTGATGTCTGTTGTTAATGTGTGTTGTTGTGAAAAAAAAGGGTTAACATTTGCCTGTAATATCCGCATACTTCAATGGATTTAAACCAAACTTCTCTCTAGGCCTACTCTCCCACGTGTTCAACTATTGACACAACACCACCTAACCTCTCCAGTATTCACCTTGATACAATTCAAATATATCTCTACCTTATTTACTTCACACTGATTGCAAATTCTTTCATGAATTGGTATTTTTGGTGATGAATATCTACCTTTTTCAACCATGAGTGTATGAGCACTAACTCTAAGTTTGCTAAACAAGGATCTGGAATGTCTCTTAAACATGATAACATAATTTTCTAATTTATATTGTTTTTTTTAAACAACAGTAAGTTTTATGAAAGCAATATGAAATATGCAATATGAAAGCAAATGGGAAGAACAGT
The DNA here is from genome assembly GCA_023653785.1 of Ophioderma brevispina. NCBI lineage: Eukaryota > Metazoa > Echinodermata > Ophiuroidea > Amphilepidida > Ophiodermatidae > Ophioderma > Ophioderma brevispina. Next base: position 25,876 of record JAMKCH010023368.1, read on the forward strand.
GTCAGTAAAAACATAATGGGAGCTAAACCCGAATACAGTGTGGTCCAAAAAAAGGTTTACACTTTTATGTCTTCAAATTTCTAAAAAGTGGGTGGACATATCACAAGTTTTTGAACATATTTATTAACTACAATATCTTTTTAGCACCTGGTGAAAACGGCGTTGAAAACAAAGCTCAAATAACAAAATGGCGACCGTGTAGAGAAAAATGGTCAAAACCCACTTTGCACACATGTAAGTCTATGGGGCAATCGTGATGGTTAACAGTATAATCAATACCATTGCGTGAACTGTATGCCTACTCATGTAACAAACTTCTGACCACCCTTGAGTTTGTGCGGAGTGTTTAACCGTTTGAAAACGAATGAAAGAATATCTCAACCCTGAAACTGGACTTGAAATGTCCACTTACATAATAATTAAGTTGATTTCAATTGGGGGGAAATTTTAAATTGAATGAGACTTGCATGTTTTTCTTGTCAATACTGATCAAGACTCTGCTTGTACATTTTCAATGTTTGCATGGTTTGGGACAAGATCATAAAGAAGAAATATTGCAGCCGTTTTATTTTTAAATTTATAAGAGAAACTTGAAATAATTTGAGATGCCTTAATTCTTACCGTTGTGGTTATTAATAAATACCAAGTCCCATGACGGGGTGCGTTGTTCAACGTGGGTATCAATCATGGATGTAATTTGTGACCGCCAACACGGTGCCATAGACTTACGTGTGTGCGCAAAGTGGGTTTTGACCTTTTTTCTCTAGAGGCGCATTTTGTAATTTCAGCTTTGTTTTCAACGCCGTTTCACCATGTTTCCAACAAATTTGAGTTAATAAATATCTTCAAACTATTTTGATATGTCTACCCTTTTTTTAGAAATTTGCACGAAAAAGTGGTAAACCTTTTTTTGGACCACTCTGGTACATATCTTCAGGAAATGACCAGGCTTTCCAATCTTTTTGTTTCATCCCATTTGCTTGTTTCACGAGAGATGAGCGCGCACAAAACTCGAGTTTTGCGTCCTTTCTGGTTAAGTGAAAACGGTGAAAATAGTTAAGTTATTCACCTTTGACCAGATTTGCAATTCTTCCAAAGTGATTAACTTCATAAAAACTTCAAAAGATGCGAAAACGCTACGTAATGGTGAAATTATCTCATAACTTCTGGTTTTAGAATAACAGTGTAAACATTCGACTAACCGTTGTTTGTTAGAAGAGAATCAGACGGTACAACACAGCAACCTCCATTTACTTTGGAGAGGAGAGTTTTTATGGGTCTTGAAGTATCATGACACTCAAAGTCCACCGACAAGACCTGATGCTTACTTACAAATTCAATTTTTATTGACTTAACAATAGTTAAAGGGAACAAAACCGTGAATATTCGATCAGCAATAATGGTTATATACAATAATGACCGTTCGGCGTTCGATCATACGTAAATCACCTCCAAAACTTATTCCCTCTAAAATAAAAGTATGAATTCAGTGTCATGGGTGTACCATCTATGACTTTTGATGACGTAGCCCGGGCCCACCAAAGAGTGGTCGTAAACATTATCAAATGTCCTACATTGAAATACATGTAAATACTAAAACACCTTTCTTTGTGATGGCGAATTGCTACTATTCAAAACATTCCATGTGTATTAAAACTATGGCACATACAGATGTTAATCTAGAGATTTCTGCATTTTGCTCGACTCATTTGACTAATAGTATTAGTTCCTAGGTCTCAGAACAGGACATGATCACATATAATGTGTCTTGTTCGGCTGTGGTGAGCCCGTTAGTCGCTTGCAGGCATGCCCCTACGTTTCATACAGAAGTCCCATGGATGCATGAGTTCTGCCATTCATTCGGTCAGCGCTAACTACACAACGGTCATCCGCGCATGACGAATCATTGTAATCTCATGCATCAATGGGACTTTTATATGAAACGTCTACCCAAATCAGTGACAAAACCATCATGAGTCTTGGTCTAAGTGGTTTTGAGCAAGTTTCATGGTGGTCACAGCACTTTATTTGCAAAGGAATAAATTTTAACAAAATTGTTCAAAGGTCACATAGGTGGTCATTGAGGTCAATATGTGTTTATGCTACGTGAGTCCTGGACCATGGCTGTTTCAAGGTTCCATGCAATTTAATTTGCAGAGTTTTTTAATTTTGACAAAATGGGGTAAATGTTATTGTAGGGTCTTATAGGTACCTTCAGTAAATAGCCTGTGTGTCTGGGCCAGTGGGTTTTTGAGCAAATGTGAGACTGTTTCCAAAAAGTTTTATATATTTTGACAAAATGGGGTCCAAAGTTCACATGGTGTCATCAGAGGTCAATCTATGCTACCCTATGAACGAGTCTTGGACCATGGTTGTTTTAGGTTAGGTTGTAGCATTTCTTTGCAGCAGTGCTTATAGGATTTGACAAAATGGGGTCATAGGTCATTGCCCCGACACTTGCGCCACGTTGTCGAATACATTCCATACGGTCTTGTATTTTCTTCCATTTACCTCTCTTTGACTTCGCTTCAGCGAGGAAATCCCTAATTTCGGAATTTCTTCAATCTAAACCCATCAGGAGGTATTGTTCCTGCGGCTCAATCCGGTTTTGAGGAATCTCGGGATGAATCTGAGGTGCTGTAGGATTCTTCATCTCTCTTTTATTTATAGCTTATCTAACTATAGTTAATACTTTTATTACTTCATTTTTAGTGGAGCGGTCACCGGGACTGCAAATTGGTCGGGAACCCCTCCCCTCGGTACAACAAAATACAACCCTTTTTTTTCGAATGAATAATACTGTAGAATTTACGAAAATGCTGGTTGTGGTAAAAAATTTGGTGGCAGGGTGTTTTTTTTGGCCAAAAAACTCTATTATGGGGCTAAAAATTAAGAAACATTCACGATTTTCTATTTTATAGCCCAAAACACTAGGATCTGATTTGGTGGTATTTTGTTATCATGAGAATCTTTCTTTTATAGATTGCATGAATACTTTTTTTGGGTAAAAAGTGTATTATTGGGAAAAATGTCTCTTTTTGGCTAAAAATTAAGGAAAATTAGAATTTTCTCTATAAAATAGACAAAAGCACTAACAAATTTTTACGTAGTAGCATCATTGTTTTTATAGATCTTATATTCATATATTGTTGGATAGCTGTACACTTTAGCAGTGTGTGTTTTATGTCCAAAATTGCAAAGAACTCCCTGTTTTTTGGTTAAAAATTGAAACGGGGAGAAATACAACACACGGATCTAAAGCACTAAAATTGTGTGGTAAGGAACGTCTCTCTGTTATTTGATTTCATGGTTACAAAGCATTCAGGATAGATAAAAGCAGGGGTATTTGATTTAAAAAATGTAATTGTTTAGTTTAAAAATGGCAATTATTCAAAATTTCATTTTTATACCTATTTTGTACATACTGTATCTTTGGATTTCTCAGTAGTTTAAATACACCCATTTATATTAATAGTAAGTTTGAGTGAGTACAAAGATTAAAGGGGTATTTCGTGATCCATAGCCTCGGTCCCCCGAATAACCTAAAAAAGTGGAGATTTTTCCATGTCGTCTGAACCGTTTACCATTAGTATCCATGTTGCCAAATCTTACGTGCACATGCGGTCGTGTCTTTAGAAATTCACAATTTTGTATTTTCTGTCCTAAACGGACAGAAAGAAAGCACAAGTGGCCTATGGGACCGTGGAAACGAGCATTTGCTCCATAACACACCGCCAAAGTCGGGATAGAGCTAAAAAGTTGTGAATATGCTTTTTCTCAATGATATCTAGTGGACATTAATAAAACTGAAGGTGCTGGGAATCCAACGAACACCTTTACTTACAAAGTTTTATATCATTTTAGGTCGCCCAATGCAATCGGAAAGACCTATGTCGGCATAATTCTTGGGGTCTGCGTGGCCGTCGTGTTTGGTCCAAACATTTAAGTATTTTTTTTTTTAATTTTTTATATTTGCTTGTACATTGAGACAGCGGTCTTACGTATGTTAGACACCCACTGACCTCTACACATGGATAAGCGGCTCGCACGTAATTGAATATCGGCGATTTGAAACAACCGGAACTGTCCCCACGTGGCATTTTGTAGAGGGCATAACATGAGAGGTCACCGTACCGATTCAATGCGAAGTCATGCAACTTGTGAATATTTCTTTTATTTTGAAAAGATAAATCTTAATATTTTATTAAAATTGTGTGGTATAGCATCACAAAATATGCCACTTCAGAATTACGCTAATTGGCGCATACAAGACATCCTAAATGCTGGGATTACTTTACTGTATAGCATATTGGAGTGCAATTGTGCAGTATACAAATATTATTGATGACTGTCTGCCAAAAAAGAAATGTTATGTGAAAAAATTGTGTTATAATTATTGTGTGAATTTTTATACAGGAACAATTTCACTGTCCCTCACTCCTCCCTTTTCCCTTCCCCCTCCCCGCCCTCTACCTCCCCTCCCTTTCCCCTCCAGATTACTTTACTCCCCCCCGCTCTCTCCTTCGCCCTCCCCTTCATTTAACTTTCCCCCCTCCCCTCCCTCTCCCTTCCCCTCGCCTTCTACTTCCACCCTCCCCCCTTCCACTTCCCCTTCACTTCCCTTCCACTTCCCTTCTTCCCGGCCTGTCGTCCCTTCCCCCCTTCTTCCCTTCCCTTCTTGTATTTTTATTCATTTATTTGTAATACTTAATTAACCTTATTCATAAGGGTAAGTGGGATTAAGCGGTCATCTTCTTAATTCTACCCCTTCATTACTTCGTTTCCTTCATGCTTTTCATTAATTCGTTTATTAATTCAAATAGGCATTACCTTATAACATGCTCTGCTATTTATTCACTGTATTGGTTAAGTTTATGATTTCACATTTCTTCAGTTTGTTTCATGATTTTTTCGGAAAGTTCTCCTTATTTTCATTTATTTCTGCATGTTGATTCTTTGCATATTCTAATTCACGCTTGAGTTCCCCATTCACCCTCCCCCTTCACTTCCCCCGCTCCCATCGCCATTCCCTCTCCCCTGCCCCCTCCCCATCCCCCCTTCCCTCCCACTCCCCCTCCCTTCCCTCCTCTCCCCCTCCCCTCCCCACCCCTCTCCTCCCCTCCCCTACCGTCCCCATTCCCCCTCCCATTCCCCACTCCCCTCCTCTCCTCGTTCCCCACCTTCTCCTATCTCTTTCCCCACCCCAATTCCCCTTCCCCTCTCTGCCCCATTTCCCTCCCCTTTGCGCCCCCTCTCCCTCCCTCTCGCCCTCTGCCCCTTCTCCTTCCTTCCCCTCCCCAATTCCCTTCGCCGCCCCCTCCCCCTCCCCTCCACTCCTCTCCCCTTCCCTTCCATCCCCTCAACAGTCCCCCTCCCCTCCCTCTCCTCCCCCTTCCTCTCCCATTCCCCTCCCCATTCCCCACTCCACTCCCTCCTTCTCCTCCCCTTCTCTTCCCCCTCTCCAATTCCCTTCCCTTCCTTCCCTCCCCTCTCCCCCTCTCCTCCTCACTCTCCTCCTCCCCCCCCCTTGCCCTCCGCCCCTCCCCATTCCCCCGCCCAACCTCCCTCCCCCTCCCCTTCCCCTCCTCTCCCCATTCCCCCTCACCCATTCCCACTCCCCGCTCCCTCCCTCTCCCTCCCATTCTCTCCCTTCCCTTTTCCCCTCCCCATCCCTCTCCCCATTCCCCTCCCAACCTCCAGCCTTTCTTTTTTCTTATTTATTCTAAGATTAAAGGCAAGTTGGGATTTAATCGTTCATTCATTCATTCATTCATTCATCATTCATTCATTCATTCATTTCTATATTTATTTATACCAAATTATGCAATTTACTTATGTTATAACATAGAATCTGCTATTTATTTACGTGCATTTATTTATTTCTATTATTTCACCTTCCTCAGTTTTTTTCATTATTTTTTTTTCCGAAATTTCTTTTATTTGTTCTTAATGGTTTTGTTTTTTAACTAACAAAATTCCTTTGTGTGAAAAACCCTCTTCGTTTTCCCTTATTTTGGAATAAATTTTCAAATTTAGACGTACAAGTGCCATTGAAAGTATGCAGCGACGACGGTTCTTGCCCTCTTACAAAATGAGTACAAAATGTTTCAATTCTCGATCGCCGCCCTCTATCCAGTGTATAGGTGCAGGGTAACACATGAGATGTCAAAGGTCATTCAGGGGTTACTTAGTTTCATAATCGTCTGGGACGACCTATTCGCGACTGCGGTCCCTATTTTTTAAAAGTACCCAGCACTTTGAGAACTGGCAGTTGAGGGCCCAAACTAAGATGGGGAACAAGCTAACAGAGAGCAATTATGATTTGCTCAACAAAATCGAAAAAAAAAAAAAATTCGTCAAACAAGATTTTAGCTTGTGTCGTAAACAAGGTTAGTTACGATATACCCCATACAAGTTATAGGACCAAAAAGCAAACCTAATTAAAGGGGAACACCAAGGGAACACTTACTACACACGGTAATGGAGGAGATTCATATCTTGTACACTGTTGTTTTCTTCCCTTTTTATCCAATTTTCGCTTTAGGATAATTCTACAGGATTCTTCCCACTTTTCATAAAGCTATTCCTGCAAATTGAAAACGTTTACTCTTTCGGGTGGATTACTTTAATCGTTAGCCCAAAAATGCCTGGATTTATATAAGAATGTAAGTCTATTTGTCTAAGATCATGGGTTTATTGTTGATATTGAGTGAAAATATTTTACGTTTCTTTCAAATAGGTTTCTAAAACCCGCATAATAGTTAAACTTTAGCTTCACATTAAAAAAATCCATGTTTAGGCTCTAAAATATACTGAAAATACTTGAAAATACCATTGCATTCAGTTTAGGTATGATGTTAAAACATGTCAATTGGGCCATTTGTCAAAAACATGCATTTCTGGCAGAATATGATATTTGGATTGTGGACATGTCCTATCTAAGTGTAGATTTGAGAGAACTATGTCAATAATATGTCTACATCAACAGTCTTAAAAAAGACCCATGTCACGGGGAAAAGTGGTAATTAATGCAATCCAGTCTATGAAATTCTAAAGATTACATATTTCAACGTGATTCTTGAAATTTTATGCGATTTTGGTGGATCTTGTGAAATTTCATTCAATTCTCCAAATTCCTCCAAGATTTTTGTTATCATTTATCAAGGACTCAATCAAGCCATATATGTGATTTTAAGAACCCTGTGCAAATTTACCAAAATTATTATGCGATTGGATGTAATTTTGTTGCGATTTATGGAAAAAAACTGTGTGCAATTTAACAGAATTGTGTGAGATTTAACAGAACCTTGCGTTTAACAGAATCTTGTGCGATTTAATATAATTCTGTGCCATTTAGGAAAATCATTGGCGAGTTTACAAATTTGATTGAATTTTGTGATTTAGAAGAATATTGTGTGATTTTATGGAATATTTGTGTGTTTTACGTTTATCTTAAAAAAATCTGTGCGATTTCACAAAATTTGTTAGGCTTTTCAAAATAATGGCAAAGTACTTTTTAAAATTTGGTTCCACTTTTTGGCATTTCCCACTTTACCCCCAGACTAGACATCCACTTGGATTAAAAACTTGGTTTAAAAACTCAATTTACAGTACTATAATGACAATACCACTGCCACTGAACCAGGGGAATATGAAATTGGTACCCAACTGAATAAAATCTGTGGGACAGTGGAAAGTAGAAAGTGTTATAGCTACCTGTCAGTTGTTATGTTGTTTATGTTGGCAGGACTGGGGTAATAATATTTCACACATATTGTGTGATTTTTACGTGTTTGGTCCTCGAAATTTCCCGTCAATTTTCTGTTTTATTATTGTGAAGCTTCTTAAAATGTTTCTCTTACCCCTACCTGAATAAAAACTGGGTTCCCACTATGTTAAATTTTGAGATACAATTACTGAAGAAATAAAGTAATTAAGTGAATGCAATTTGTTAAAATTAATAAGGATTTCAATTGTGGGTGACATATTCCCCACATTTTATAATTGCTTGCTGCTACGTCTATATTGTAGCACTTTACAATAAATAAATTATGGAAAAAAGGATGAATTAACATGCAGGACAGGGCCATAGCCAGGATTGTTGCAAAGTGTTGCAGCAGCCAACCCAAATCCACCAGACACGGACAAATAAATAGAAATGCATCAAAATGGGGTTTCAGGGGATTGACTCAAAAAGTTGTGTTGACCTGTGACAAATCCTGGACACCGGAAAGTCTTGACACTTCTTACGGAAAAATGTTACCGGTGGTCTCCAGCTTCAACAGGGCCAAAGGACCCTAAGAGCTTTGCGAGATTTGTTAGTCGAAAAAGCTATGGACAACTTTTTCTTGACCAGTTAAAACAAACAAGAAACGTTACAAAATATGTTGAAAAACCTTAAAAAAACACACACAAAGCGGTAAGGTCAAAAATAGACAGTTTTAGTTTTTTCAGTAGGCCATGCGCATTTGATTTTTCGAGCCATTTTAACACACATTTCATTTATTTTGGACTTACGAAGAAAATTTGCATTTTTATACAAGTTGGGAGGAAACGGGCCCCTGGGTTTACTAATTAGGTAAAACTTTCAAAAATTTGCAGGTGTAAAAAGGGAATGTAATTTTGTAGCTGTGCAGAAAAAAGTAATCATTGTAGATCAATAGAACGTTTTGCACAAAATGCATTTTTTTTCATTAATTTTGCTTTTTTTAGGCCAACAAAAAAAAACAAAAAAATGGGACTCCTTAACTAAATTTCCATTGCACCAATTTTGTTGAGCATTGTGAATCAATTACAACATAAGTCTACAAAAAAAGTAAACAAGTGGGTTAATCTTTCAGTTATTTGGCCGAAAAATATATTTTTTGAATTTATTATAATTTTCTTCAAATTTGTTCACAAATGGCATCCATTTTATGGCAAAAACACATTTTCTAGCCAATTGTAGTATTAAATATAGCTGGCCAAAGTCTGTATGGACACTGCACACAATGTGTACAGAATATAACTCTATAAAAATCATGATGTTATTACATACAATTGTGGTGTTTTTGTCATTTTTTAAGGAAAAATTACTATTTTGTTGATTTTTTTTAGCCAAAAATTTACCTTTCTACCCCAAAAAAACTAAACTCCTTCTACGCATTTTGCAGCAAAAAAATACCATCTGGCCTTTTTATGCAATGTTAAATGTAGATCTAAAACAAAAAAAGTTACTTAGTATAAGAGGTTGACTTTTGGATTTTTTAAAATAAAAAAAAATCATGTGTTTTCTTTTTTATTTTTAGCCCAAAAAATAAGGGGTTTTTTTTGGACCAAAAAAACACCCACATGATTAACAAATTTTTGACCACAAAAACCATACAGTTTCATAAATCCTATATAACTGGCCTTTGAATAAAAGTCGTTTGTGTTTTGTGTACCGAGTGGAGGGGTTACTCGAAAAATAAAGCACCTTTTGAAGCTTGACCCGCTCGCCTATTTTGGCTGTGATTCTATTAATATTGCTGCCTGATCAGTATTGGACTTAGAATATTTTTCCAGTTTTTCTGTTGTATGTGTCCAGGACCATATGCTCCAGGACATATTGTCCTGGGAAGCAGCTGGTCCGGAGAATAATTTCGGCCCAAAATCTCTTAGAAGCCCTATTTATCGTATTCAGTTTCACAAAATCGTACAAAATATATCCGATACCCACGATCAAAATCCAGAGGTGTTCGGTAAATCCTTGGGCAGCTGCATCCCGCCTTCAAATGAAGAAGTTCCTTCACGATGCATATTCCAGGAAGTTGCGATTATTAACATTTTGTCTCCTAACTTCGCGGCCAAGGAGGAGACTCGATATTTTTTTTTTTTCATCCAGCCTTTGACACCGGGGTTTGGTTTTGGAGCTTCTCATCCCAGACGTTGGTTTGGTGACTGCTCCCGCAATTTTTTTAGTAGTGGGGGTTGGTATGTAAATGTGAAAAACAGTTCCCGTAGGATTTTGGTGATTTAAAGTTGATTTTCTTCATGTTTTTCATTCAATAGGGACCCGACAGTCAGAAAATGCTGGGTGCAAAAATTTCGGACTGCTGCCCCCTTCCTCAAGGGGGGAAATGTTACTACAGGGAAACATTTCAAATCGCGTCAAATTTGTTTAATGCACATAAACAGTTCGTCTCCTTATAAGAATTAGAAAATATATATTTGACTAGGTTTCGACCTTTAGTTAAAGCGCTATAGCCCCCATAAGGTCAAGGTCATCCTGGGGGTAAAATTGATTCCAATGCTCAGACTTCGTTTGAAACTGGTGATAAGTGTTTGTATATTGTCTCACAGGATCCAAAAAAGGTATTATGGTTACAGTGCGTGGCATTTGGTTGGCTAATTACATAGCAACATGTAGCAAGGGTCTTACGTGGTCTATTGGGGGTCACTAGCACGTTGCCTGGATGTCGCAAGGGTGATATCAAAAGATCATTAAAATGCATTTTCTGTTTCAGTAGACACAAAGGAATCATTTGGACACCCTTTCAACAACATCGGGGCATTTACCCCCAGGGTGACCTTGAAACCATCATGGGTATACCGCTTTAACTAAAGGTTGGAAGATAGGCAAATATATACTTTTTCTATCCTGATGACGAGAACGAAACGCGTGTGTACATTAAAACACAATTTGACCTCGATTTTAAATTTGTCCCTGTACTAACAGTTACCCCCTTGAGGGGGGCCTCAGTAGAAAATTTGCACCCCATCTTTTCTGACAGTTTAGGTTCTATTGAAACCAACTAGCAACAAAATCAATTTTCGCATGAAAATCATACGGGAATAAACACCAACCCACACTTAGGGGCAATTGGCGCGATGTAACTCGCTGGGAAATTTGCTCTCGAATAGAGTTTTACGCCGCCCCAATGTCTTGTCCTTCATAGAGAATCTGTTGGCTGTCGATCGATTCTGCTCAATTGACTTCAATTGTAGGCTCCAGGCTTCGGAAACTTCTCGGGGAAATTCAATCTGTCATTTAACATCTCGATCCGCTATCAAGATCAGACTGAACTTCCGACCAGCTCTTCCAGGCTTTTCCTACTTTCTATTGTGTCTGATCTGCTTCATTATAGTAATCAATTTCGCGGTAGCTACTTTGGCCTGTTCACAAAGGTTTTTATGAATTTATTAGCTCTTTATAATCACACACATATTGATGTTCTTTAGGGCTTAATTCCGTTTGTGTTGCAAATTATAATGTGGACTTCCGTTTGTGTTCCAAAGTCTTCCGGTTCATCAAATAGATCTTCAATACCTTAAATTTCATCAGTATCGTTAATTACGGTTTACGATTTACTTCTGCTTGAGTAATAGTTCAAGACCTAAATTCTCATTCTGGATTGCGCAAAAAGATCATCACTAAACCCAAAATATTGTAAAGATTCTGTAAGTTTGATGGACTTGTTCCACCGTGTATTTAAATCCTGTAATTCGATGTTAGCCGTTGGAGATGGTTGTATTTGGAAATAGTCATAGCAGCTACATCTCTGTGAGATACTTCCTGTATGCGGATCCCATCGCTTTGAAGAAATATACTCCTATCCAGGTCTTGTACCGGACCGGTGAGCGTAAAAATAAATCTGTGGTATTATCTTCTGGGTTATTAGTTGTGTGTTGTACCAATTATCTTCCCATATGCCAATACCTTCTGTCTTTAATGACTTAACTCTCTTCTCTAGTATCTTTCGTCACGTTATTTTCACGTTTGAAATACTCGATGCGAGTCAGTCTCCTGTATATGTGTCCTTACAGACGATACATCTCGAACCTGTGCACTTGAAAGTACATTGCTGTGTAGGGGAGAAGAAGCATCAGTTCTGTGAGGCTTCAAGTCCCCACTTATCATTTGAGTATCTTCATTCCATCATTCTTCTTTCAACCCTGTCCATTGCCCCGCTGATTTCCGGTCATTTGCACCCATCCCTTGTCATTATTAACTATTGTGTCTTTTTTCAGAAGGCTCTCCGTCCTTTGCCATCCAATCCATCCTCCCGCCTCACGATTTCTTGGTTATCGTTCACCTTCTTTGTCATTGTTTCTTTTTTTCTTTTCAGATTTTCTCCCAGTTCCTTACCCATCACCTCCCTGAGCAAGGTTCCTGTCTTTTCCCTTGTCTGTATATAGGGTTTGTGTATTGTTGTTTTGCAGTTGCCTTGATTGAAGATCCTGCTTGGATCGATACGTTCAGGCCCACACTCGCTACAGCCCTGTCTCAAAAAAAAATGGTACAATCAGAAAAAAAAAATGGTTAATATGAAATTTCAAAATAAACACTCCGTACTTGGTATAATATAAAGACAAAAGACCAGGCTTTCCAATGGGTTTGTTTCATCTATTGCTTTGTCAATCCAGGAATATTCAATTTAGTGCGATATACAAAATCGATTTTGTGCACTTTTATTGCATGGGAGAGTTGCTTCGCCCAGTTTGCCATGCTGTCTTCAAGACCAAAAGATTGCAACTGGACAAGCGAAAACAAAAAACACAGATAAAGTAAAAAAAGAGGTCTAGTTTTATCGACACAAGTTTTAATAGTCAAAAACATAATCAGTTAATGATAAATATCTTCGTTTATAAATAATAAACAATACAAATATTTAGTGCATCAATGAAAATGAACTTTGAATTTATTACAAAATTGATTTAGCTATTAAAATCATGCTAGAAAGGAATGTAATTGCGACCAACAAATAAACACTCCAATCCAAAAAAAATGGTTTTTTAAAATATTTTGATGCATTACTAATTGTTGAAAGTCAACAAAAATTTGATTTGAAGCAACGTCTCCAAAGTGTGTGGTAGGAATTCGTTACCGTTTTAATGATACTTTACAAGACCATAAAAACTATCTCCTCCAGGTTGCTGTACGCAGCTGTACGCTCATGGTTTCTTCTAAGTTCTACAAACAACCGGTATGTCGAATGTTATTCACGTCACTATCTTAAACCCAGAACTTTTCCTGGTTATTGGGTCATTAACTTCCACCCAATTACGTAGCGGTTTTTAGAGGTTCTTTATGAAGTTAATCAATTTTGAAGAATTTCATATCCGTTCAAGTGTGGAATACATTGATGTTTAACAAATTAGTTCACCGTTTGCCGAATCAAACCCTGAAGTGGCACAAAATCGATTTTTGTGTTCCGCAGTTAAAGTAAAGTAAAGTGTTAAACTGAAGTATCTCTGGATTGAAACAAGCAAATGAGATGAACAAAAAATCATGCAAAGCCTGGTCTGTTCTCTTTAATGTGATGTACAAAATTACGACTTAACTTATGTTGAGATATATATTGAAAAAAAATCGGTTTTGATTGTACAATTTTTTTTGAGACAGGCTTGTAGTATTACAGTTTCCATTCACCGGTATAAAAACGGTGGTAACAGCATTTACTTATTTTTGAAGGTCCAAAAAAGATAACTCAATAGCTGCATGGAGGTTAGTGAGGGAGACTGCTCCTGGAGCATGGGTGTGGTCAAAAACAATAACGCGTGCAAGTTTAAAATCTCACAGACGAGGCTGTGGCTGACAAAAGGTCAAACCATACTACGGATGTAGCCGGCCGATGTGTAGTGGCTGTCAAGGTCGTTGGTTACTAATTATTGAGATGAAAAACTAAGGTTAGTAGATTTGTTATAACCGGGCAGGAACAATGCATTATGGAAAAATGTATGATTTTTCATACAAAAAAAAAAAAAAATACTTATTTTTTTAATTTTGGAAAAATTCATTTTAAATTTTTTGATTTTTTTATTGATTTTTGTATTTTTGAAAAAATGATTTGAGGATTAAATTTTTTTAAATTTTTTTAAAAACAAATTTTGGGATTTTTGAAAAAAAAATTGTGATTTTTTTTTTAAATTGTTTAATTTTTTGGGGACAAAATTTTTTTTTATTTTTGCAAAAAAAAAAAATAATTTTGAATTTTTTTAAATTTTTTTGAATTTTTAAAAAAATTTATTTTTGAAAAATATTTTTTTAATGACCAAAACTTATAAAGGAATTGTGTCTATAATGAGCTCATTTTGACCTCGGGGCTACAGAGGAATTTGTTCCTCATAAATAGGGTTGGTGGGGGTCTGGGGTGGTATAGAGGGGGAGTAGAGAATTGCCTTACAACCTATTTTGGCTAATTTACACAGAAGTTTTGCTCTGTAAATTGGGTAGAAAAATCGGCTTGGCATGATTATAGAAGGATAAAGAAAATGTGATAGAATTGGGAATCAATGCTTACTTTGTGAACGAAAGCAACATGTAAAACGGGAAAATTCCATACTAAAAAGCCCTCCTTGTAAGATTAGAGGGTGCAATTAGTTAATAATTCTTTAAATATTAAACAAGCAACATTATTTCACTTTATAATCCGATAAAATGTGTGTCAGAAAAGTGTATGGCAGCTAAGAGTGGGTCACCTGATGGAAACACACCGCGGGAGGGGCGTGAAGTTTTAGAGTTCTGTGGCAAGTGGCCGTAACCAGTGGGGGGCCGGGGGGGCAAGCTGCCCCCCCCCCGGACACCAGAAAATCGGGTAAAATCGGGAAGGGGGGGGAGCCAAAAAATGGGAAGGAAAAAAAAAAAGAGGAAAAGGAAGAGAAAAAAGAGAAAGAAAAAGAAGGGGAAAAGAGGAAAGAAGAAAGGGAAAAAAGAAGAGAGAAGAAGATGAAAAAGAAAGAGGGAAAAGAAGAGAAAGGGAAAGGGTGAAGGTTTTGCCCCGGCTGGGTCTCAATCGGCGAGCACAGTGAGCCGGAAAAATGGCGCCTGAAAAAATCGGGAAATTCTGAGTCTTGCCCCCCGGAGGCTCAGGTCTGGGTTACGCCCCTGTTCTTTGGTGGGGTGATCGCCTAGATAACCATAATATGAAATATAATATAGCCAAGTAATTTTATGATTTGACCCAACACAAATTGCAACAGAAAACAATTTTGGTGTGTTAATTATACTGTGAAATAGTCACAAAAATAAATATATTAAAAGTCTACCAAAATCAACCTAGTGGAACATGTAAAAATAAGGGGGAAGGAAACTTGTACACGGGTAAAAATTAGAATTGTTAGAATTGATTTAATGATGTACCAATCTATTGGGATACTCCTAAGGTTTGTTAAAAAAAAGGTTTTAGTCTTGCCCCTTCTATGCGTTTAGTTTTAGTGCATAGGCAATAACAGTTCAAGGTCATCCTGGGGAAAATTCATAGAATGGTCCGATTTTGATCGGACGGGTTGTAAACTTTAAATTTGTCCCACTAGATAAGTCATGTAAATAGATTAAAATACTTCGTTTTGACTTTATATTAAGAATACGAGCTATGTAGTGACCTCCATAGCACCCTGTCCAGTCCCCCGGCACATTTGCGTTCCAATTCTGAAAACCGAAAATATCATAGAAGGTTGCAACCAGTATATTTGTCGGGTTCTGTTCCAATTGATGAACAATTTTTATAACGAACGGATATATTGGAAAATACCCCATGGGACCTTGAAACTATTTTGGACTCATAACTATTGAAACTACAACCTGCAGATAGGGCCCAAACTTACCTTTTTTTAATCATGGATAAGTGTAACGAAACGTTGGCATAATTTTCGACGCGTTTTGAACTTTTCAGATTTTGACCCCTGTATAAACCTTACCCCCTTAAAAAATAAGCCAAACTCCTTTGATTTAGTAGACTTTTGTTTATGTTGTTTTTAAAGGTATTCTCAATAGATTCTGTTGGAATTTATTCTGTTGCAATTAGTGGTGGGTTAGGCAGCATTCATTTATTTGACTGGCCTATAACCAGACTTCCAGCTTGACTAATTGTGTTAGCATGTTAGTCTTATTCTAGATCATTTGGACTAAATTAGCACACTTTGGCACCAAAAATCTAAGCAGACAACATTTTTGCTAAGTGATTGGGGTTTATCACACACATTACTGCAGTACCACTCATAACTGATATAGGCATATAATATTAGTGAAATATAACAAGATTTTGGATTATTACGTTGGTTTTTAAGCTATTTGATCTCATTTAGACCAAATTCACACATTTTGGCACTAAGTCTATGCAGATGAGTGTTGAAGTTACACGGTTCATTCCCACATCCTGCCAAATAATGCAAGAACCACCTGGGCTAATTTAGGTTATAATTATTGTAAAAATATAGGCACTTTCTTTGAACTCAATTTGCAACATGACCATGGATTTAACTAATTTAGACTAAATTCACACACAATATGGCACGAAACATCAGATGCATGCACCGTTTTTGTACATAGTTTTTCATGTAAAGAGGTAAAGATCATAGTTGAATAACAAGTGGCTTCTAAGTAGGAACACAAAATATTTCAGTATTCACCACATCGAAAGTTTGCTGAAGTGGTTCATTCGAAAACTATCAGTGTGATTCATTCACAATTGAATCGAACATTTTTAGTAGTGAATGACATCAGAGTTTTATATCCATTATATGGTAATTTTGAATAATCCCATAGTTGTTACAAAAGGTAATTAAAAAAATCTTGTAAGTCAATGGGATCAAACAGCCATTGTTGGATTTTTTAAAAACTTTGGATTTTCTACTGCTAATACTACTAAGAAACCCAAACAAAAATCAGCTTTGTTACACTAATTACGTAGTTGGAAAAATATTTAAAAAACATAAAATGTATTTTAAAACACTAAGTAAAGTACTCAAAATATCCAGTAAGGTCTCCATATATTATGCAAATGATGGTGACCTTATCCTAGGTGTGTTGTTGTTGTTTTTTTTGCTTCACTTAATTTGTCACAATTTATTACTAAATTGATTTTGGTCTGTATCTGAATAGTCTAGCAGATTTGATGGGTTGCCATGCA
>JAMKCH010023369.1:0-68085 GCA_023653785.1 Ophioderma brevispina
TCCTTCGGATATAGTTATTTTAATGTATATAAGATAGAACTGCAGTATTAACAAATGCAAAATCTTGAAAAATAGCCCCTTGGATTTATTACTGAAGTACCATACTGGCAAAAGTTGCTTTGTATCCTGCTGAAAACATTTAAATAAAATTCTCCTTAGTTTTTGTCGGGAGTAATAACTTTCTTAACAGGGGCTGTGGTGTGTAGTCATCCTATATGCAGTCATCGTCCTACATCACATCAACCGCAATTATCCCTCGGAGTGATTTAAAAAGTGTTGCCTTCAAGCCAGTTTGCCTTGCACAGTGCGTAAATGCATTACGGTGTTCTTGCAAGTCACCATACCTAGGGTGGAATGTGGATAGGAGAGATTACATGAGGGATAATACTGTGTAAGCTGATATTTTTGTGGTGGCTTTATTTTCACAAATCTACATGGAAACCCATGAGATCTACCGGCCAATTTTATTGGCTAAACATAGCGTTATATGATGTATTTAGCCAATCAGAGACATGGTAAGAAAAGCTTCAAGATTTATACAGATATTTAGAAGGTGTATTTTGATTGGTTACTCAGAGGGTACAAGATGTTGTATCACGTAATAAGCCAATCAGAGATACTGTAAGAATGGCGGTAGACCTCCGGGTTGTTGTAGATTCCATGAAGTAGGGAAACTCACAGAATTACAAGAAAATTTAAAATCCTGAAAAAATAGAGTAGTCTGCTATCCAGTGTGTTGGGTGCCATTATGTGCCTGTAAGGTAGCCATGTGAACTCCATTAGAGGTTATTAGTGTCAGCATACCCATGACAGAGACATGAACCAAGAAAGGGTCATGTTGAGGCTGTGAATTTCCTGAGAATGTTATCTGTGAGATGAGCATCGTGAAGCTTGTTTGTGTTTAGTTCCTTTTTGGACGTATTCACCAAGAAGCAAATGACAGAATACAAAGACAATAGGTGGTGGGATGACCAAGGAGAACGATATTCAGAGATAAAGTACAAGACTAACAAATGGACATATAAGAGGTGTAAATCACTGCAATAATTTGAAAGAATTAGAAAAGTTGACCACATTTTCATCGGAACACATTTTTCAGTGGGACAAGAATTGCGCCGCGTGGATGATATTGAAGTCCATTTTACTGCATTGCAGTGCAGTACTGTAATGCAGCCTAGCAAAATTATTACTGTAATTACTTGCAGTATACTGCAACGCAATGCAGTACTGCAACAAAGTTAAAATGATTTTAACATGCATCAAGATGCAGTATGGTGCAGTATGCCAATTTTACTGCAATCCTTCGCAAGTTTACTGCAGTGTACTGCAACCTGTGACCTGCAGTAACCTGGGTTGACCTACAGTAAATATCCTGCACTTCCACTGCAGTGCAGTAGAAGTTTAAACAGACCCTTACAACAAGATTGGGCTTTATTCCATATTGAATACATTGTTCCGACAAATCTGCACTCGAACAGTCTCTAGAGGTTGGTATTTGGAGTGCAATACACAGCCTGTGTTACAAAATATTTAACTACTACAAAATAACAATTTTAAAAAACTATAAATGGGTGGGCTATTGGTACTGAGATACTGTGTGGTGGGAAATTAAGATTTTATTTTTACATTTTTCATGATTAAGAACCAGAACCCTCTAGTTACATTTTTCATGTTTGAGAACCTTGAAATGAAAAGCCCATAAAATATTTGGACCCAATAGGTTAAATGTATAGCTATTTGAAACTGCATATTAAGCTTACAAAAATGAAAAAAATGCTGCTAAAATGCCCCATCATAGAATTAAGAATCTGATTATTTCAGTGGATGTGTCAGTTTGAAATCCTCGGAAATTTAGTTTGAAAATCCTGGAAAAAACACTTAAATCAAGGAAATTGGGAATCTGAATCTTATGTGTCCACAGCACATACATCTGGGTAGTCTTTGTGGTATGCCTGTGTCCATAGATAGAGAATGATAAATGAATGAGTATTTAGTGCAGAACAACTAAATACAGAAATAGGTCAGGGAACGAACAGGTTGATTGAAAGCTGTGTACAAAACAATGTTAGCATTGCCTCTGCAATTTATGAAAATGAGCTTGATGTAAAAACATAGGCCTCCTCTGGCAAGATTCAGTTTGACTCCACTCATTAAATTTTAATGATTTACATTTCTTAGTTATGGTTAGGTGCAAAATACTTAAGTGTCATTCAGGCTTATTCCACTCAAACATGTCTGAATGTATAATCAATGGGTTATTATAGGCCTGCGATCTTTTTTTCCTCCTCATAAACAATCAGTCAAAACAAGAAACTAAAACGTTGAAATGTGGGTCAGTAAATTCACCTTAAATCAAGGCAATCCAAATACCAGTCTAGTCTGCATAGTGTGCACTACATTTGCTGAGCAAGATGAAGCTGTAATATCATGACAGTGGAATTAAAAACAACTGCAAGTCTCATCAGATCATTTGAACACTGCCATAGACAATGCCTCCTGCATTTTGATAGGCGGCCAAAGGGGGTGTCTGAGGCTTTCTCTCTCTCCCCCAAAACACTTTCAGTTCCAATTCTTTACAGTTTGGTACATTATTATGAGGAGAGGTTAGGAGATTTCTGCAAATTGCCAATTCATAGTAAACAATCATGTTTTTTCCTGCATTTGAAAGAGGAATGAAAAGTACGATGTAAATTTAACAATCCTTGGAAATCAATCAGTGTTTGATATTTAATGGTAGCTCAAGATGAGTTTATTGTTAAGTGATGAAATTCTTGCATACTAATGAATATTATAATTAGTTATTTTGCATATTTTAGTGCTGATTTCAAATTAGTTCATCTTGGTTAAAGGTGCTTGTTCCGATTTATGTGTATTGTGTTCTCTACTTGATATGAGAGCCTGGCACTTGCACATACACCCCGTCAAGTATCGTGGGAAACAACCTTGCGGTTTTGATGGTAGACGCAATAATGCATGTTGCAAATCCCTATTTAAAGGGGGATGGCCCGATTTAAGTCTATAAGTTTTTCATCTTGATAGAATGGCCTTCACCCCAAAACCCCATCTGTAAAGTTTCGCGCCGATATTTCAACCCGTTTTGATGTGAGAGCTAAAAACGTGATTTTGCAATCCCCATAGAGTACTGTGTAAAATTAATATTGGTCGACCAAAAAGGGTCACATTTTCGCTCATAACATCCAAACCAAACATCCTTTAGCCCTAAGATTTCACAGGGTAAATGAGAAAAATAGTAGCTTTCTTCTGATATCAAAATTTTGACCACTTCCGGTAAAATCTGGGGTCCCTGGGGACGAGGCTATTAGCGATCGGGCCATGGACCTTTAATACTGTGCAAATATTGATGGTTAACCACCAAAACGGTGTTTTTTTTGTTTATACCTTGGGATTGGCATGGATTTGAGGGCTCACAATTCAGGACGACAATGAGAAAAATACGGCCTTTCATCTGATATCAAAATCAATACTACTTCCGGGTAAATCGGGGGTCCCAAAGACGATTGGAACACGCACCTTTTAAGTAGAGTGGTAGCCCATGGTAAGTAAAATTCATGCATATTAGGAGCATTTTCATTAATTTGTATATATTTAAATTTCTAGTTTCTCCTTTGTCCACTGAAGTCATTAATGCAATGACTGGTACTTTATATGGAATTAATGCATATTAATAAGTATTGAAATTAGCTGATTTGCATATTTCGGTGCTAAACTGTCATTAATCCACTGTGTCTATTAAACAAGAGATTCACATCCCAACTTGGTTGAATGATAGCCCATGGCGAGCACCAGTGTTTTGTAGTTTGGTGGCCGAATTCATGCATGATATTAAATTAGTGATATAATTTATTGCAAAGTTCAGTGTTATTTTCACAATAATCTGCTATAAATCTTTAATGCAATGATTGATTATGGAGTGATAAACATGGTTGAGTGCTATAGTTTAATGATGAATTCAACTTCATAAATTCTTTGTTCCTTCATCACCAACAAACACTATAGTCCATTTATCTTCCTCGAGTCAGTGCTGTCAACACATGGTGGATAGTAGGAGGGCAAGAGGTTCTTGATCTCTTACGTGCACAGTTTACAGAAACTGGCCTGTGGAGCCACCCAACCTCGCTTTCGTCACAAAATGGCTGCAGCATGAATGGCATCTACATGTATTTTAGAATAATTTGCAGTCACATTATTTTGGTGCCACTGATTGTAAAACTGTCATCATTAAGGGGTCTGTCATTTTCTTTGGCCGGGGGTCACAAAAAGCTGGATCAACCCATACCATTTTTTCATGACCCCTCTATCAAACAGCTGCAATATTTTGTGACCTCCTTTTTAAAGCACACTATTTTGTGACACCCCACCCGCCAAAGAAAATGCATGTAGGCACACTGGGCTATGTTTGATTTTAAATCAAAAACACAATTTACAGAGCCTAGGACCTACTACAGAAGTGGAAGGGTCCCTCTGAACATGTTTGTAGGCTATGTAATTATACTATAATAGAGTGCTGGTTGGATTCAATTTAAAATATACATGAATACATGAAACATTAAATACCCAGAAAGAGAGACTGCAAGGTGTAGCTAGTGGATGTGATACCTCGAGCAAGCTGTTAAAGTGCCCCCCCCCCAATCGCATAGGACGAGCAATCGCAGGTGGGGTCCAGTGGGCGGAGCCCCGGAAGCCCTCGGGATTTAGCATGTTTGATTGCCTTCTTTTTTTTTTTTTTTTTTTTGGGCCAAGATCAACTAGGTTCATATTTGCATAGGGGGGAAAACAAATCTCTTTTACCCTACTCTGTCAAATGACTGGCATACTTACGCATAGTCCGTCCGTATACGCACAACATTTGCGGGTGCAGCAGTGGGACTGCAGGCTATGTATACATGCAGATTGCTTGTGAATTCATGCATCGGTGGCATTTAAATAAATAGCAGTAATAAAATAACCCCTAGGAATGATTAAGGTAAATTGTGTGTCGCAGTGTTGTTGTTGGTAACAAACATTTGGTGGCAATCTCGTGTGATTGTAACGGTATGGATGTTTGTTTTGTTTTCTTGCAGGAAAAAGATGTACCAATCCGTTTATGAAATGTCGCTACCTCTGCTTAGACCTGCCCCTACCAAATTCAAATTTGTGCAGCCAGATAAAATAGACTTACCCAATGTGTGGAAAGAAAGCTTTAAAACACTGGTAAGAAAAAGTCTTTACTTTTTTCTTCTCCTCTATGCAGGTACATTTTTCAGTTCCCCCCTTCTGTTCCTTTCCCCTCACTAATTTAATCATTTCATTTTGGCAGTTTCTTGAATTCAGAAGACAAGAAATGATGTGGTGAAATCTCACAGTGGGTTTGTCAATTTGTACCACATTGTCTTTATTTTATTCCCATAGCACATGTTCAATATGTAGCACACTGAATAAAGGTTAATTTAGCCAGCTACAACAATAGAATGATAAATGACTTATCATTATCATTAGATATATGAAATAAGGGTTATAAAGGGATGAATTAATTTCATACCCACTCCCCGTATCGATCTTGTTTCAGTTGATTATAGCCGTGCTTTTGATTCCATCTCTCATGTAGTTCTTCTGGATAAAATTCACCGTACTTACGGCTTCAGAGGTCCACTACTAAATTGGATCTCCTCCTTTATTTGTAATCGTGTTCAGAGAGTCGTTTTTCGGGGTTTTATGTCTGATTTTGTTACAGTCCTCTCGGGCGTTCCTCAAGGTTCAGTCTTGGGCCCGCTACTTTTCAATATCTATATCAATGATCTTCATCTCCATTCAAAAATTGTCCAATACGCAGACGATACTTTTTTATTTCATGTAATAAATGATGATTCTGAGATTGCCATACTTCAAAATGACTTGTCCACTCTAAATTGGTGGTCAGAAAACAATGCTCTTCAACTGAATCCACAGAAATGCCAAGTCATGTGTATCTCACGTCGTAAAAATAAACCTTCTGCAACCTATTTTGTGTCAAATACTCAGCTCTCCCAAGTCCACAGTCTCCGCCTTCTTGGAGTTCAAATTGCTGCTGACCTTACTTGGAATGAACATGTTTCTATTGTTTTTTTTTTTTTTTTTTTTTTCTATGACCCCCAGTATATATTTGGGACCCTCCGCTGAAGAAAATTACAGCCCTAGAAAAAAATGCCTGTTTAAATGAGATTTGTACATCAGAACTGTTTGCCTAACTATTGTATGTTGATATGCCTAACTTTATGTAGATTTGATATCTGTAAGAAATATGGATTTTGTAGTGATTCTTAAAGTAGACAAATTACAACACAGTGGCATTATTATTGATTATGAGGCACTGTAATGCATGCATCTGTTGAGTTGAATCACATACAAAAAGTAGGTGAAATCACAAAATTTAGCATATTCTGTATCATAAGCAGTGTGCCATAATCCAAACAGGTGTATTCCCTCTACACAGATGAACCTCAATAAACTGGGGCAAGAGGTAGAACGTGAGCCTGACCTTTGACCCTTAAAGCATGTATCATATTTTGTATGTGTTCCCAAGTGCTTTTATCAGGTACTTTTTACCGTGTTTTCTTCCAACACATACCATTGAAAGTGATTATCACTTGAAATGCTGCCAGAATACAGATGCGGTGTGGAAGGGATTAATCATCTTTTAGGAGGCTGAAGTAGACTGATTAGATAACAGTGTCAGCACTTCAAGTCAGTTGAAGCAAAACATGGCATTCCACAGGGATGGACAATTCCATGAGCAGGAAGCTACTGTGAAATGACATTAAAGGGATGCCTAATTAAACTCATCTAGGAATTTGTAATTTGTGTTCAGGGATGTATCCTAGCACACTTTTCATTAGAGGATATGTTAAACTGTTTGCATAATGCTCTGTCATTTAGGAGTTACACCTTGATCAGGTCATTTGACCTCACACAGAACCTATCCCAACACTCACAAACCTTAACCTTAAACCTTCTTTTATCCCGGCAAATATCAACACTTAAATAATTTTTTATATATCTTTAGAGGTGCTTCTAAACCCTCATCGAGTGCGATTGCGTCATGTACAAGCATTTGGCCACTGGGGCAAGGGCTGGATATATTTTCAGGAAATTATGATATGCCTGTTTACATCACTGTTATAGGAATCATATGTTTAATAAGGAAAATTCAAGGGATAAATGGTATCCCTAAGTGTGTTTTTACCAAAAATGGCTCAGGTAGACGAGGGTTAAGCTTAAATAAATACACAGTGACATGTAAGTGAAAATTTAGAATTAAGTACTTAAGATGATAACCATATAATTTAAACTCAACTCACAAAGGTTTCACATTCTTAAATACTTTATATCACTAAGTACTGATATGTGTGCAAAACAGTGAATTATAGGTACATTGCAATGCATTGTGCGATTCATATAAACACCGCTACACATGCATGTCCTCTGAAAGATCAGACTATTGTAAGGTGAATTCAAGTAGTCAATCATGCAGTTGTATCCAAGAGTTTGTTATGGTCACAATAGGAACAATGGAAGGTTTTATACCCATGACCCGATTTACACTCGTGTCTCAACAGGTGCACAGTTAGAAAATTGGGGCTGGCATTCTGAAATTGAATCTAACTTTAGACTTGGGTTTAAACCAGTGTTAGTCCTATATGAGTGGACCTTTTTCCTTCAGAAATTCTGTGAAAATTAAATGTAACCAAGTGAGAAAATTCCTCATGGATGGGCCGGCGGCCCATCCATGAGGAATATTCTCCCCCTTTACAGCACATTTTTAGAGTTATGTTGGAAGGAAAAAAGTCCACTCATGTAGGACTAACCCTGGTTTAAACCCAGGACTAAAGTTAGTCTCCCTTTCAGAATACCAGCCTATGTTCTTAAACTATCATTTGTGATTGTTCATTCATATTTCTGCCTGGTCAAAAAAAACAACCTTCAAATGTACAATGGATTAAAATGATTTGTGAAATTTCACTTCACTTTAGGAGAGTCAGAAAACTGTGCTAGTGATGTATGGTTAACTTATTCACCTGTGCATTTCTTTGTTAACCTGTGCGTGTGTGTGTAGTTAGAGGTCTTTCCGAGTGTAGCTTCGGCATTGTGGAAGTGCAGGAATTTGGTTGAAAATCTAAATGCTGTGTATAGTCATGTGTAGTGACATAAAAATAAAAAGCATATGGGTTACCAGAAATCACACTGGATATTACAGTCTGATTAATAATTTGTTGGACAGAATCGAACACACTCGAGCATGGACTGCGTGGGCCAGGAGGAACAAAGCACCTCGTTTCGCGACGCTTAATTGGTCGAAGAATGCGCCGAACCTCCGCGTAGCTTGTTGCGCTTATATGAGGTGTGCGTATCTCCTGTCCAAGTAATTATTAATCCCACTGTAGTAGAATGAGTTTTGTAAGTTGTTTCAGTGTAACAGCAGTTTCAGAATGACAGAATGAGAACATACGCTCACTATTGCTGAACTGAATAAAAAGTCACATGGAATACCCTGAAGATGAAAATTGCCCTAAAAGCTCTAACTTTTGGAAGCACCAATGTGAGTCAAATTATCAAATTTCAATTGGTTGAGTCACCCATATCAATTTTCCGTTTCATTTCCCTCCCAATTTTGTTTTCCGCAGTACAACTCCGTGCACGTCAGACAAGGGTTCGCACAGCATGTCTACGACAATGCAGAAATGTACAAGGGTCGGGATATCCAGTATTATGACACTATCGAGGAGGCATTATCATCGGTAGAGGGCAACGACTACCCGGTTATACTATTGCACACGGGAGTTTACAGCGGGGA
The DNA here is from genome assembly GCA_023653785.1 of Ophioderma brevispina. Lineage (NCBI taxonomy): Eukaryota > Metazoa > Echinodermata > Ophiuroidea > Amphilepidida > Ophiodermatidae > Ophioderma > Ophioderma brevispina. Next base: position 8,828 of record JAMKCH010023369.1, read on the forward strand.
ATGGCTCTACATAGATACACCCGTGTGTATAGTGGGTGCTGGTGAGTAAAACATTACTATTTTGTGTGTTAGAGCCAAAAAACACAAAATAAAAAGAAAATGAGGCCAGCTATGGTTTCCAGCATTGCAGAGCTTACATCCTGTGGTTGAGTTGTAACCAGGGTTTAACTGAAATGTGTTGAGTGGGGACTTTCCAGGGTAGGCAAAGCTATGATGTAGAAAGAACATTTCATTTCAGATCCAACTTGCTCAATATCTTAACATTCAATGCCGTTAACAAAACCAATCCATTGAACAGTTAGTTTTGTGGGTGGACCATGTGTCAGGGGTGTTTATTTTTCCAGAAAATCAGAATTGTTCCCCTTTCTTGCCACATTTTATCTCAATTCTTCCCCAAAATTTAACATTGGTTCCAATCTCCTAAGCAGCAATTTCTTCCCCAAGTGACCATAGAGACAAAACCTATTCCCCCACCTCGGGGACGAATAACGGAAGAATAGACACCCCTGCCATGTGTATGTTAAAATGTGTCAATTAGTGCCTTCTGTACAAAGCAGTGTGATTTGATGTCAAAAGAGTATTGCAAATAAAATATGTCAGTGTTAAACTTAATAGAGCTTATTGTAAAATTCAGAAAACACTTTTATTGTTGATGGTTGTAGAAGATCACAAAAAGTAAATTTTTGAATAATTAGGTTTTTCAAAATATGGTTATTTATAAAACATGTGGGAGTACCTACCCTGACCCAAGCTATTTCTGTACTGTTCTTATTCTCAGTTTAAACATATTAAGAGTGAAAGTGATTTGATTTCTTAGACATCAGGGAAACCCATTTCACAGTAAAGTGGAAGGAAGACGTCTAAGTGCCCCATGTTAAGTAATGGCCTTAGTATTTTGCCCTGGTACAATTTTCATGGGAGTCCCGTTATTGCTTACTGCGAACCAGTTTGTACACGGTTTGTGTGTCTATGTCCTGGTTTACCCATGGTCCATTGATGCTATGTAGATGGTATGACAACATGATAGCCATTACCTTATTTCTAGGGAATTTTTCACGACTGGATGCATATTTTTAATGTGCCCATTCAGTTGTGCGAACTTATTATTAATGGGATCGGGCTTCTACAAATATGAACTAGAAATGCCCATGTGCTGAGTAAATCTTTTTGTTTAGCTGTTTTTGAGTTAAAGGTCCATGGCCTGATCACTAGCTTCTTTCCCAGAATACCAGATTTTACTGGAAGTGGTCAAAATTTTTGTGCCTCAAGAAAGTTACTATATTTTAATCTGAGTTACCCTGTGAAATCTTAGGGCTAAAAGGTGATTGCCATGGTTTGGATGTTATGAATGAAAAGATGCCCAATTTTTGTAGACCAAAATCAATTTTACACAATATCCTATGGGGCTTAGAAAATCATGCTTTTATCAGGATTTTCTCGTTTTTGAAATTTTGTTAGTGCCAAAATTTTAGCTTTTTGTTTGATTTTCAGCCTGTTTTATGGTATTTTTACTCCGTTTTCTCTTTTCCCCCCTTTTTCCTTTTTTTTTTGGCCATGGCTTCTCACACCCCTGTTTTATCAATGGATTGACGTATCAGTGTCATTTAATCAAGATGAAAACTTCATAGAATTAAATGGTGCTATTCCGCTTTAATATCACATTTTATCCTCGCCACTCTCTCCTGTTTGTGTTATTTTTGTAGGAGTGTGGTAATTAAGGAGTAATTAAAGTTACTGAGTTGAGGAACAACTCAATGTAAATTAAGTGAATAGAACAGCATGAAAAACATAAACAAAGACCAATTAAGACCTGTTATAAATTCAAACAGAGAATCATTCGGTACAGAATAGTATGTGTAAACATCAATGCCATTGCGATTGATATAGTGCAAGAAACCTCAGTCTGTGTACATATGTATGTTGGTGTCTGTGTTTGTATATTCATGTGTATGTGTTTTGACTGTGTATACAAAGAAGGAAATGACAAAGTGCCAAAGTATATCCTGCCATTGGGCCCACTATCAGATCCATGCTTAGGCAAATTGTAGGCTGAAATAGGTGAATCTCAGAGGCACGGTTCACATAGCTCAGGTAGTCGAGTGGATGTTAGTTGACACTAGCACTCGGGTAAATGTGTTATTTTTGGTTGTTTAATAGAGGTATGAGTTCCTTAGATGTTATCGTCTGAGTATGTGTTAAGTCTTTTCAAAATAAAGCTACACATTGGTTTGACTGGTTAGCATATCTGGAGCATATTCCATTGGACACAGTGAACAAATGATGAACAGTGGACTTGAGATATAATTAAAAACAAAAACAAATTTTTATCTGAAATTCTGGCCTGTGAGTGAAAACAAAGCAAAAACAGCCAATATTTCTGAGACCTAGTTATGTGATTTCATATTGGATTCTGAGCTGGTTGATTTATGGATTTAATTCAAATAGAATTCCTTAAAGAATTTGCCGTGTTTTGTCGGTGGCAGCCTGTGTCACTGTGGCGTGAATCGTAGAAGGGTATTGCGTATGTGGAATGGCTTGTAGGCAGACGGTTCAAGGATCCTTGATGTAATTGGACTGACGTGGATCTCAACAAAAATGTGTGTCATACAGGTCACATATAGGTGATTTCCATTTGGGTTTTGATAAATGCCAAGAAAATAATAGCCTGCTGAGGCTTGTGGTTGGGCTTGATAACAATGCAGATTTTATTATTTACAATAATATTATACTCCCTGGTTATGCAAAACCTTTGGTTGCATCTGGTCTATTTTAATAAAACAACAAGCTGCTCTTTTTTGTACTTTTTGAGGGAGGCATGTAGTATTGTAAGTGAACACACCTGGCTGCCATATCCAAATGGCTTGCCACAGAATTTTGGACATTTTTTGGTCTGAATTTTAGTGAATATGCTTAATTTCTGAAAACTGAATCGCATGGTAGAATATCATAAGAACATTCTACACGCAAAAGTGAGAATACTGTGTTGAGGGCTTTATGAATATCAGTCCTATACTCTCTTTGGTCATGAGTTAGATAGTAATGCTTTAATGCATATCTGCATTCATGCTGGCATTTCAATTGTGTCACCTTTTTTGATGTGTATATATTCATTAACTCTGAAGAGAGTGCATGTTTCAAGGCTGAGCCATTGTGATATTTTTAATGTTATGTAGAATGTAGGTATGGCATCTGGGTATGGATGAATTTGTCTTAAATGGCACATATTCATTATTTTATTATTTATTATTATTTATTTTTTAATCAAATGAATGGCCATTTGAAACAGATTTGTGTTGGAAAGATACCACATAAGTACATGGTGTCGTGTTACAAATGTTATATTTAGATAAATATGTAAAAACATTGAAGGATCAAAGGATTCTGAATCCTTTTGAGTTCATTAAAAACGACCTTCACCCAAGTAAAATTGGACAAGCTTTGCTTAATTAGTCTTAACTTTTGAACGGAACTGTTTGATCATGTGTGATAAAATTTCTCAAGTAGAAAAGATATGTTCTTTATGATTTATGATTTATTAACATTTTTACTTTAAAAAACACTGTCAAAAATGTAATAGTGTTTTTGAGACACTCTATAGATAGAGGTGCAAAACATTTAGCTTCTTTTTAATTCATCTTACAATTATTAGATGATCTCACCATGCGTGACTTATTACCAGCACAAACAGGTTGTTAATAAAGGTGAAGATGGTACTAGTTGGACCTATATGTAAATTAAGCGAAGCACTTTAATAACATTTTTGTGATGCTTGTTTTTTATTTACTCCAGCTCCTGGTCACATTCCCGATAGCGTGATAGTGGAAAACAGCAAAGAGTCAACGTTTGTGTTCATAGAAGGCTGCGAGGATGCCTACTTGGGGCACATTAGCATTAGAGTAAGTTTCCCCCTAGGGTTTCAGAAATGTCATGACAAGGAAGAGAAGGAAGCTGCCAAAATGCACATGATCGTGTCGTTGAGGAAAAGCCAAAGTTTGAACACCACCTTCTTTCTTATAATAATTTTTGACTGATTTTCTGTATTATTATTTAGCATTCTTTTGTACTGTGTAATAAAATGTGTCAGAGTTTTTGTGTTCCTTAAGTAATCAAGTTGTAAACTGACAAGATGAACATAAAATTACTTTAATATAACCGTGAAAAGAGAGATGCTTTTGGTAATTGAGAAGTAAACTTTAGATATTTGAGAATGAAAAGAGAATCTTGTTTGTTCCAGTCAGAATCATATTTATCATTTCTATGGAACCATATTTACAAATAAATAATTTATAACTTGCAACCATTCCTATTGTTGTTATTTGCAAACAGAATCTTAATATTATGCACATTTAATACATAATGACAAGAAACAGGATGTTCCTGATTTTGCATAACATGCTCTCTTTTGGGCATCAAATGTCAACATGTTCATTGGTTCAGCATCCATAACTGAATTGCTTGTGTTATTATTTGTTGACAGTTTAATCCAGATCCCAACTCTAATCAACCACATCACAAGCACTCCTGTGTAGAAGTAGGCTCCAACTGCTGTCCAACAATTGATAGCTGTAATATCCGCAGTAGATCACAAGGTACGTATGTGTGCGTGCAGCCACATTTGCTGTCTAGTTGACGTGTACTTGGCAGGTTTGAGAAACTATAAAAAGAAGTTAGAGAGTGCTTGGAATAGTTGTGAGAGGATGTGCTAGTAATGAGCATGAGCAAGTAAGGGATAATGGGTGCATATTAAATGATCTACTTTGAGTGAAAAAAATTTTTTTTGGTGATTTTTCTCACCTTCATTTAGTAGTAAAATAGTTTGATCTGAATTTGTCCCCACTAACTGGATTCACCTCTCATTCATAGCAATACTGCTGTGTGAGGATTTATTGGAGCAAAAGATAATTGACCGGATTCATTTGTTTCTTGATATCGGTGGAGATAAGTACTTCAAGGCTTGTAAGAAAATATGGAGTTCTACATTTAAGACTCTTTAAAGGAATTTTGTGATCTACAGCCTTGCCCCTTTTCTCAGACTTCCTCAGAAAACGTTGAGAAAAAGTTTTCATATCATCTGAAAAAAATTGCTCCAAGTACAGTATGGTTGCTCAGTTTTGCCATGAGGATTCCAATCTGATCTGCGAGCAACCGTGATAGGATTCTTTGCGCATAACAAACATCCAAAAACCTACCATCAGAATCAACACTGAAATTTTAAAAGTAAACCTTTTTCTGGAGGAATATCTAAAAAACCGTAGTAAAACAAAAATGGAAAGATACTAGGGGGGGGGGATCACAAAAAATTGCACTTTAATGTAATGGTTATTTTTTTTATCACCAGTTGGAGCAGCGGTCAGTTTGTAGGAGGCAGAGGGGCAAACTACCAACAAAAATGTGTCATTAATGATTGTGAGAATGAGGGCTATTAATCATGACCATGCACAAGTAAGTATTTCCCAAAAATAGAGGCCCAGGACAAGTGTTTGTTGGGTCAAACCAAGATTGCCACCCTTATATTAAATTAACTCCTGTAAAAATGTGTTCACATGAAAATAATTTGTATATTACGAATGCCCTAAATTAGTTAATTGTTATAAGATAATATTTTGGGACACATTCTGATTTTCTGGTTCAAACCAATTTATCAAACCACAGATTTAACAATTTCAGAATATCGGTGATGTGTGAAAATGTGTCCTCTTAACAAAAGCCGATACGCTGACAATAACTCTCAGTTTGCAGTAATGCCACAGTATTGTGAATTTGCTCGTAGATTAGTTGCTGTAACCTTGAAGAAAGTAGAAAGACTGATTGTTGTAGGTATGATCAAAAGTGGCAGAGCTAAACAAGGTTGCAAATGGGGTTACTAGAGGATGCCTTTTGTAATAGATGAAACTGCATTTCTTGTGAAACTACCTCTCTCTGCATCTTGAATTTGCTTCTGCCTGTTTGTGGATTTGTAGAGCTATACAGGGTGTCCCAAAAAATGATTACATTGAAGATTCTGAAATAAAATAAAAAAAGGATGGGAATTATAGTTTTTTCACTTTATTTAATAGAGCCTTTTAGTTTAGTACTCAGGGTAGCAACAAGCTGCATAGAAACATTCTTGGACACGTTGTAAACATTCCTAAGAACAAGTACCAATGAGATGTAACTTTTCTGAAATTCCTGGATTTCTGGCCATAAATAAAAAAAAATTGGAAATGTTAAAAATTGTTTTAAATATTTTTCTTTTTTCAATTTTTGAGATCAAGTGTTAATGATAAGTAAAACTGGCATTCCAACCCAAGTTTAAAGTACAATTTATTTTAGAGAAAGGATCTTGTACCCTAAAAACTAGGAGGTAAATACGATTCCATCGAGCTTCACGGATGCTATGCTAAAATTTGGCCTGCCAAGCGGTTCCAACTTTGTATTTCAGGAAAATGGAGAGTACCCTTCCCTCTGTTACATATCTGAGGTACTTTTCTTGACAAATTGAAATTTATGCAAAATGCTCTTCAGAGCATTACATGATATGTTATAAGAGTCTCAGTTTTCAGTACTGAGCAGCATATTAAATGGTTCAGTATTATCTGAAGGCACCATAAAAATATATATAATTCATATACCCAAGTAAAGCAGGAATTGAGAACACTGTTCCTATACATTGCATCATCAAGGAGAGAACTAAACAGTTTGAGTCATGGGACAGTATTGTGATTTGCTCGTAGGCTTAGTTGCTTTAACTTGAAGAGAAGAAAGGAAGAAAGACATGATTGTGTATGTATGATCAAAGTTGCGAGCTAACCAAGGTTGCAAATGGGTTACTACTTCGGCAGGGATGCCTTTTGTACATAGCTGAAACTGCATTTTTCTGAAAATAACCTCTCTCTGTCATCTTGAATCTTCTTCTGCCTGTTTGTGATTTGTAGCGATATACAGGGGTGTCCCAAAAATGATTACATGAAGATCTGAAATAAAATAAAAAACGTATTTGGGAATTATTATTTTTTGCCACCTTTTATTTAATGAGGCCCCTTTTAGTACTTCAGGTAGCAACAGCCTGCATGAACACATTCTTGGACAGTTGTCAATATTATTAAAACAAGTACCCAGAGATGTAACTTTTCTGAAATTCCTGGATTTCTGGCCATACATAAAAAAAATGGGAAATGTTAAAAATTGTTGTAAATATTTTTCTTTTCAAATTTTTGAGATATCAAAGTTTAATGATAAGTTAAAACTGCATCAAAACCCCCAAGTTTAAAGTACCAATTTATTTTAGATAAAGGATCTTGTACCATAAAAATTTCGTAGGTTAAAATTACGTTCCATAGAGCTTTCAACCGGATGCTATGCTAAAATTTGGCATTTTGCAATCGTGTTCAAATTTTGTATTTTCAGGGAAATGGGGGAGTTACTCCTCCCTCTGTTACATATCTGAGGTACTTTTCTTGAAATTTTGCAAAAATGGCCTCTTCAGAGCATTACATATCTGTTAAGATTCTCAGTTTTCAGTTACTGAGCAGGCATATAACTGGTTCAGTATTATTCTGAAGGCAATAACAATATATATAATTCTTATGACCCAAGTGTAAAGCAGAAATTTGAGAACCACTGTTCATCTAACATGCATCATCAAGGGAGAACTGAAACAGTTTGAGTCATGGTGATAGACTGCAAAGGAAGCACTACTGTGGAATCATGTATGTCTTTTCCATTTTTGGACCATGGTTGGAAATAAGTGTACATAAATGTGTGTGTGCTTTTTGTTGTTTGATGTGAAATGAAATTAAAAAAAATGAAAAAAAGGAATCATTTTAGTCACCTCAATATATTTGCTTTCTCATAAAAAGTGAAAACAAGTAAGGAAGGGAACTGAAAGTCACCAACATAGGTAGAGGAAAGATTGATCATGTTCCTCAGGAAACTCTTGATAGTGCATTATATTTAAGGGATGATATATTTCTTTACAGTGGAAACCTTTTTTGAGACACCCGGTGTATATGTGATTCAATCTTACTGCTCTAAATAGTTAAATTAGCACAAATTTTATAGGTTGAAGTCACAAATATTGCAGTTGAAAGAGAGAAGCATCAATAAAAAAGGAATAGGTTGAAGGGCTAGGTACAAAAAAGGTTTAAATGATGCTGTTGTTGCAACAAAAAAATTTGAAGGGGAAAAGGCAAATCAGCATGATTGAATAGATGGTTCCCTTATTTTTAAAATGTGTTGAAAAATGGAAAATATGAAGTTGTGACCAAGATCATTTGCCATACAAGGGGCTTGGTGTGAGTGCCAACAAATTTGATATGTCAAAAGGGTTAGAAAGGGGTGTTCGTGCACCCCCCTGAATAAACTTTAATCAATGTCACTTATATCAGAAAATATGCGTAGAAAGAGAGAAACGATAGCTATGTTAAAAAAAATCAAAAGTTCCCAAGTACCATTTTTATGCAAAATTTATGACAAATTAGTATCGTTCATTACAGACAAAAATTACAATTTTGATTATATCTCAGACCAATTCTGGTTGACAAATGAACAAATGAGGTGACCGGACCTATGTTTCGAGGTTCAAAGATCAAGATGGAACCATTTGAGAATACAAGATTGTCCCATGATGACGTAAGGATGCAAATAGGGTCGCCATTAGCTAAAAATGTACAAATTTTCGCTATATCTCAACCAAAATGTTGATCAATGAACAAAGTAAGGGTGACTGGACCTATGTTTTGGACAGTCAAAGGATCAAGAGGAACCATTTTGAAAATTATCAGATGTCCCCATGAGGAAGGACGTAATATGCAAACGTGGGTCGCCATTAAGCTAAAAATACAATTTTCGATATATATATGGCTTGTACATTAACCATTACTGTTGATAATGAACATAATAAGGGTGACTGGGGACTATGTTTTGACAGTCAAAGGTCAAGATGGAACCATTTTGAAAATTATAAGATGTCCCCATGATGACGGTAATATGCAAAATTAGGGGCGCCATTAGCTAAAAATACAATTTTCGAGAATATCTTCAAACCAATTACTGTTGATAAATGAAAAAATAAGGTAACTGGACCTATGTTTTGACGGTCAAAGATCAAGATGGAACCATTTTGAAAAATTACCAGATGTCCCCATGATGACGTAATATGCAAATTGGGGTCGCCACTTAGCTACAAATACCATTTTGATATATCTCAACAATACTGTTGATTTAAATGATACAAATAAGAGACTGGACCTATGTTTTGAGGGTCAAAGATAAGGTGGAAACCATTTTGAAAAAATTACCAGATCTTCCATTGAATTGACAGAAAATGCAAATTAGGGTCGCCATTCGCTAAAAACCTATTTTGTCTATCTTGGCCAATATTCCACATACCTAGACAGTGACATGTTGTAGTCAAGCAAAAAGAAAACATGTCCGGAAAATGTTGAAGAAAAGGATTTTCTTCGGTCTCGCCGATTCCATCATGTGTATCCATATCCCTATAAAAATCAAGGAGGCAAAATAGAAGGAATTGTGTTCGTTCTGCAAGCCGGCCAAACCAGAAAGTATTTGTACAGTCTGTAGGACATTGGATCCTCATATCTTCAAACCAGAGTGAGATCTTGCTGTTATCTTTGTTACCCTTGCTGGTGTGTGTGTGTGTGGTGTCTGTGGTGCTCTTGTAAGTAGGGGTGTGTGTGTGTGTGCGATATGAAAACGAAAAAACTATCGCTGTGAGACCTGCTGATGAAAAGCCTCAGAAAGGACCCAAAGATAAGGACCATATCTCCTTTACAAAGGTTAGATAACAGTCAAAAAGTACGCAGTAAGTTGCATTTTGGGAATAAACTGGTTCTGAAGGCTACACTCCTGGAAAACATTGACACCTGTGTCAAGGTGTTGCGAATTGTGCAGGCTTTCAATGAGTCCTTAGACCTCGAGTTATGGATTTTTGGGTGGGGGAAGTCCCGTGCAGAGATGAAGGCTCCTAATCCAGGTACGGGTATCTTGCCTTGCTGCCGCGATAAACCTGATAAAAAGCCAGACAAAATATTCTTGCATCATAGGTATTAACGAGGGGGGGGGGGGATCAAAAAAAGTAATGCCTCCATTGTCACCAAATATTATCAATGATCCGATGAACACCCCAATTTACAAGATTATAGCCTTGAGGATCTTTCTACATGGAACTAGTGTTCAATATAGTCACTATGTCTTTCGATGCATTTATGCCACGTTGAACCTAAGCATCAAATCGGTTTGGAAATACTCTGGAGCTGAATTTTAGCCACTAAAACCTAACCTTTCCCTATTCCTAAATTAACAAAATGATTTGATTGGAAGGGGTACCCAAAGCAGTTGACAGGCAGACACTAAATGCGGAGGGTGGTGGTAGGGGGTAGGGTAGAGATGTGCAAAGAGCTCCGGCATGCATTTGAAGCTGAAGGGACGATTTCTTCCCAAAATGTGGTGAATGGAGGATGAGAAATGGGCATACCTGTATGACCCAGAGCGTAAGTTCAATCCAAGAAATGGCGCATAGCTTTTCACCATGGTCCCAGGAAAATCAGGCTTGCCAGATCGGACTCAGAAGGTCATGGCTACAGTGTTTTGGGACACATAGGGGTTATTCTCACAGACTTCTTGCCCGAGGGTCACACAGTCAACATTGAAAGATTGAAAGATAAATAACTACACCTTCGCAAAGCTGAGGGAAGCCATGCATCATGAAGAAGGACCACTAAAGACATTCATCCATACAGCTCATTAACGATAATGCAAGGCCACACACGTCACTTTTCGCAACCCAGGCAATAGCCAAAATGGGGTGGTCTGTGATTACCTTAATCCACCATACAGTCCGGATTGGCACCTTAAGACTTCTATCTGTTTGGGCCAATGAAAGAAGTCTCTGTGGCCGTGTGGTTACCCATTTGAAGACTTGGATGATATCAAGTATATGTTAAGTCATGGGCCAGGAAGCAAGCTCCAGAGGTATTTCCAAAACCGGATGTGATGCTTAGGTTCAATGTGTCATAAATGCATCGAAAGAATGGTGACTATGTTGAACAGTAGTTCCAGTAGAAGAGTCCTCAGGCTATAATCTGTGTAAATTGGTGTTCATCGGATCATTGTAAAGATTTGATGACTATGCAGGCATTACTTTTTGATCCCCCCTCGTAATAGATCGTGTGTCATCTCAAAAAATGGCCTGTGAATGATGACCATCAAGGAACTTTGGGCCCCAATGCGTGTCTTCGGGCTTTTGCGACATCGTTTGCACTTCTGTATAGTGATCCCTGCAGCACTGTTGACAAAGTTGCTGCCATGGACATTAGAAGATTGTTTCTAGTTATCCTTTTTTCCAAGTGGAATAAGATGTTGTCTTGAAATAATTTGAGGGGTATTATGTTGAGGCATATGTTGATTTTTTGACAAGGGCTTTGACCAGGGGTTTTTTTAAACCTCAAAAACAAAATCATGAACTGTCAGAGTGGCCAAACCGGTGCAGAATCATGGTGAGATGCTTGCTTTGGAAAACATATATATATATATAGATATATATATATATGATATATATATAATATATATGATTCTGTAGACGATTTCCGTTTGTCCCTCTGGCACTGCACGGTACAGGTTCTGCACGTAGATGTTTACACTGCACTATTTCTAAGTACTCTTTACAAGCTATACATGCAGAGGAACCGGATATGGTCAGCAGGTATGGACTTCTCAAACGCCAGTTCTATTGGCGTCTCAACTGTGTTAGAGGCAGGGAAGGTTATGGACTCTGGAGAGCCTGATGATATTACGATCGGAGAGCGACATTGGACACTCGATTTAAGTTGAACCAGACCCAGTTTCTGGGCCCTGTGACTCCCTTTGCTCGTCCAAGTGGAGTAGACCTGAGGGTGCTTTGTGGGTTAAGCCTTAATCTCTACTTGGTCACGGAAAATAAAATTTGGTGGGAAGTGGGTCCACCACCGGAAGGGACAATTACGGAGGGGGGGGGCGATGGGGGCGATGGCTATGTGAATTCGATAGTCCGGTTGTGTATCATTCTCCCCAACAGAAGACGATATCCAAACTCGTTCAAGATCATAGGTTTTTGTGATACAGAGGTATCTGAATCACAGTCGGAAGGCATGCGATATCGGGACTTATATGATTGCCGGAGATGTCACTCCATATGAAGCTGCTCCAATCTTTATCCTGCAGGTCCTTTAAATGTTACTGAGGTATAAAACTACTACGGATGCTTAATGCTTTTTTAAAAGTTAATTGGGTCTAACAGTAAAGATTTTTAAGTCTACATGTTGATAATCTTGTTTTGGGATGATTTTAGGAAAGTCTTTGGTCCAACTTAATTTTTTCTCTGTAGTTCTTTAAATATACTGAGGGTTTAAAAACTACCATGATACAATAGAAAGAGTGCCTTTTCAATTATCCTCGACCCTAAAAAACATAGGTCTCGTCATCTTATGTAGGCAGGTATGTGGAATATGGCCACAATATGACCAAATATGGATTTCGGCTAATGGCGACCCTAAATTGCAAGAATATGTCCATTCATGGGGGACAATTCTGGTAATTTCAAAATGGTTCCATCTTAATCTTTGACCCTCAAACATTAGGTCCAGTCACCTTAATTATTCATTTATCAACAGTATTCGGCTTGAGATAAGGAAAATTGTATTTTTTAGCAATGCGACCCTAATTTGCATATTACGTCAGAATGGGGACATCTGGTAATTCTCAAAATGCGTCCATCTTCATCTTGACCCTCGAAACATAGGTTCCAAGTCACCTCATTTGTTCATTGTATCAACACAGTATTGGCTGCTGAGTATAGAAATTGTATTTCTGTAATGGCGATACTATTGCATAAATTTGCATAAAAATGATACGTGGGACACTTTTTGAATTTTTTTAACATAGCTAATCTTTTCTACGCACTTTTTTTTTCTGAATATAGTGAATTGTGATTAGACGTTTATTTCAGGGGGGTGCACGAACACCCCTTCTAACCATAGACTAATTTGTTTCGGATTTAGTGAAGGCTTGAGTCTTGAGCTAGTAATACTGGAATTCATCAACTCCACGGTCCGGGTAATAAATTGAACTCTGTGATGTGTTTCTGTCCAGCCCTTTGACTCGGATATTAAGTTCTACTGTGGTACTTTGCGTGTCTCACAGGTCACTACACATTATGAAATCAGCGCATGCATACGGTATCTGGGTGAAGAATTATGCCAACCCAATGATCAGCCGTGAGTCACATACATCAGGGGCGAGATGGTTCGGTGTCTTTACGTTGACATGGCATGGTAAGCACCAACATTCACTTTTTTTTTAAATCTTCTTTTTTCCAACTTAACAAATTTCCCTTTTTTTTTTTTTTTTTTTTTTTAATGTTGTGTATTTTTAAATTGAACATTCCGTCAGCTATTTCGTGCACTCACTCTTGAATTTATGAGGTAGTCTTTTTAAAGCTTGTGGAGATTTGCGAATTTCATCAAATGTTAAAATTCCAGGTTGTCTAATTGGAAAACCATTGTTTTCATTTTGATGTAACACGTCAAGTTTTTGCAAGGTGTGTGTGACATGAACTTGTCCTGTACAAAAAATGTCACTGCAAGTCAATCAAACATTTTCACAACCTTAAAGATAGTTGTTTCCCTGAGAACCGAGTGTAATGCGCTCATATGTGGTGTTTGACAGGTGGTGGGAAAATGTAATGATTGCACTGTATATTGTAAATATTATTAGAGCATCTTTTTTTTACTGCTATAGAGATCATTTTTAGGCTTGGCAAAACATGCACTTAACATATTAAATTACTGTACCTTGTTAATCTATATAAGGATAATTTTTGACTCGTCCATGTCTTAAGGCAATCACAACCTTGGTTTAAAAAAGCACATGCACTTTGAATATTTATAATAAGAGAAATGGCTGCTTTAAGTGTAAATAGTGTTCTTTTGTTACTCAAATCATTTGATAAGATCTTTAAATACAAAAAAGAAGCCAACAAGTATGATGGGAGGAAAAAAATCATTGGCAAAATTCAATATTTATATTTTACAAAGGACATGCACTGTGAAATTTAATTCTGAATAATATTAGAGAATCAATGTTTCTGTGAAGACAAAATATGGCTTCATCACTCTAAAAAGATACATTGCAAATGAATTAAATGATTTTAAGTTTCTGATTTTACTCTGCATGTGATTAGGCCTTTTTCATAAACTCTTTTAAAGTCATTTTGGGTCAATTTTAGTGAAAAATCAAAGATCGGTTATCATTTTGACAGAAAACAGTTGGTTTTGAGATTCATAGCATCCAGGCCTGGAAAAATATATCCCAGGAAGTAAGTTAAATTTCTTAGAAAGCCGACCAGGTTTCCCACCATTCCTTAATGTTTTTTCTTTACTTGGAATGTTAAAATTTTCCTTCAAATTTCCTTAGAAGGAGCTTCTCGTATTTCACATCTTTTTCAAGTCATGGTAGCACCTTTCTTATTTATTTACAACCCACATTGTTTTTTTCTCACAGGGCCACTTTGATAGGTGCGACATTCACCATAATCGCATAGCAGGGTTTGAAGTGAAGGCCGGGGCCAACCCTACGGTGGTTCACTGTGAAATCCACCACGGCCAGACGGGAGGAATCTACGTGCATGAAAATGGGCGGGGAGAGTTCCTGGAGAACAAGATCCATTCCAACACATTTGCTGGTGTCTGGGTGACGTCAAATAGTGATCCTACTATCAGGTAAGCAAGCATAATGCACTTTTAGCCAATGTAGTCTCATATCCCATGGCAAAGTTCATTAACATTCATTAACTGTTGTACGTAAACAATAGATCCTAGGTATGATTTGATGCCCAGAATACACAAACTAGTTTATATTATTGCTTACACATGTACAGTTCATTGAACTGTGTCTTCGGTGGATTAGCATTTCTGACATTTTGGTTAATAACTTCCCTTTTATTTTTAACAGGGTACATTTGGTCTAAAATACTACTTAAATTGGTCAAAGCACACCACAAAATTGCAAGTTTAAATATGATATGGTACAAGATACAGAATAAAACATGAAATTGGACATTAGATTAGTACAGGGCTTGCAGTCGTAATTGCAGGGCATAGAAAATGGCGGGAATGTGGGAACGTAGTTCTGAGAAAATATTGAGAAGTGGCAGAAAATAAGTTGGGATGACTTGTAAAATGCAATCAACAAAAATTGTCATAAAAATGCTTATTTATCTTCTTGGGGTTTTGTTTTGGTTTGTTTTGTTTTGCTTTGGTTTGTTTTGTTTTTTACACACAAGTTAGTGTACCCAAAGGCTATTTTTGAACCCAGAAAAGGGTAAGGCATCATAGTAATGTTAAACAAAGAGTTCCAACTTGCACAATATTCTGATGTTTGCTCAAGATTTGCTCCTTAAATTCCAACAAAGGGACAAAAATTAGTTCAATGTCCTGATAAAATGTTTTGTCTGAATAAATTAAAGCTCATGTATGGTGTTTTGAGGGTTAGAGATATATATGATTCACCATGGACTCCCATATTGAGTTATAGTTATGAACTGAAAAAAAAGTGAGTATTTTGGTTTGTTGAAATTTGGAGAGGGCCTCTAAAACACCTTTTTTGTTATTGTATATTCCAAGCTGACGAGAGGATGAGGCATTCAGTATCAAGATGATGGCAGAGCCTGTTAATGTTTGAATGTTCCAAGTTTCTCTGACGTACATAGCATGCCAAATCCACCATCACCATCTTCCTGCGGGTTATCCTTCCGGCATACGCTTGTTATTACTGCCAAGCCATGTGAATAGCCTCATCCCAGGGGTGCCAGTCATTGACCCACATTACTTACCAGCAATAAGAAACTGATCTTGTTCTAGCTTGGCTATCAGGAATAGCACCGTCTCGGGGGGGGGGGGGATTTTAGGCATACAGTGGTGCAGGACTTGATTTCGACTTGTGATGAGTGTGAGGACGCATTGTAATGAGTGGTATCGAATGTGTGGGAGTGTGATGGGAAGAGTGCCAAAATGATTAAATCTAAACATGTTAGGTGAATTGCATTTGCATTAGAAAGAGCCTTGCTGCCTGGGTTGAGTCACATGGTATGTATCATACAGAGTGTGATGTTTAGCTGGGGGCCTGCTGTTTTAACAGAGCATGGATGGGATAATGGAATCTTGAACAGGGCAACACGATGTAAAGCTAATGCTTGCAGGTCCATTATTTGCATTTTGTTTGTAGTTTTACAATATACACAGGATTAACTCTGCTCTGTCTGTTCTAAGCAAAATTGCTTCACATTGCTACAAAAATTGACTTTGAAAACTTTTAAATGTAATGCTATGAATTCAAACAATCTTGTTTGTACAATTTCTTATATTGCCCAATATGCAAGGCAATGGGTAAAAAGTCACCATATTTTCCCCTTAACCATTGATTTCTGCAAGACTAGGAAAGGACCAAAATTGTGCTAGCAACCAGAAATGGCATTTCAAGCATATATTTCTGCCTTCCAAATAAGCTTAATTGGGATACCAAATCATGGGTTTGATAAGTCTTCCAAATGGTTAATTTTTTTTCATCAAAAACCAAGGTCTTTCGTGTTGTAATGCCTAGAGAGAGAAAGATTGTCACATGCATAGAACTTCAGCGAATATTTTGCCATGTTTCTGTTTAAGTCATTAAAAAAACCATCATTTGTCATTGTTTGTCTGTGCCATATCCTGAGCAGCAGGATTGTGGTATTTGAAATTCATTCATAAAAAATAAAAACACATTTCCTCATTCACAGGAAGACCTTTCTGTTGTATCAGGCCAAATTAATTTCAGGCATTGAATGTTTCAATTGGGAATACTGGGAATACGACCACAGGATTCAACATTTTAGTAGTGATTGATAAATATTGGTTTGTTTTAAAAAAAAAATTGAATCAATCTATATCCCATTGTAACTATTGTGAGCTCCTGGCTTAAAGTTTGGCCGCCTATTATTTTTTTTTTGGAAAAAAATAAAATTGGATCAAAAGAAATAAAAAAATTGGATGAAGTTACGAATCATATTGTGTAATAATAATAATAACCAGTTTTATATAGCGCTTAATCCCAACAGGCTCAAAGCGCGGTTGACAATTATTATTACGCCGCCTTCAAGAAATCGTCACAATCATTTCGCTTCATTTAGATGGCTGCTCGAAGACATGCATTACAAGCGCACAGGCCTATCAGCAGTTAGATTGTAATATTCCCCATAGCAGCTACCCAGATTTCGCTTGGGTGGACGAGGCAATTGAGACTAAGTGTCTTGCCCAGGGACACAAACACGTTGACCATAGTGGGGCTCAAACTCACGATCTCAGAATGCCAGTGGGAATACTCATTTAATAATGTGTATAAGTTTGAGTCATCTTAAGTTGAAGGTGACGTCATGCAACTTTATGTTGCCGACACCCATGAATCGCGAGCGCTATGCTTGGAATCAAAGCATGATGCGAACGCGAATAAAGGCGGCACGAGCGAGACGCTAGTGGGAATGCAAAGACGACATAATGCGTCACCTTCAACTTAGATAGACCAAAGTATAGTTTCATGGGGGGGGATTGGCAAACCAAATAATTTTCTCCACGCTATCTATTCCAGTGTGTGTGTCCTTACAGAATCTGCAAAAAAATTAACTTCCTTTGTATATGATTCTTTGAAATTAACCATTTGCATAATTTGGATATTATCACAGCAAAATAAAATAATGTGGTTTGTTGGCCATCAAAGCATTTACATATGACAAAATTCTTCCCCCAAGCCCCTACCCCAAGCCCAACTATTTCAAGTTAGCCCTGATGTTACAAACCACAACAGTTCTTTACCTCTTTTGCCAATTAAAATTGACTGGGCCTGATCCCAGCATGTTGTGAGAATATACCTGTAGGTTTGAGGCAATATTAAGCAATCATGCAATCAAGCAAGCATACAAGCAAGCAAGCAACAAACCAAGCAAACAAGTAAGCCAGTATTAGGCAGTATGCCAATTGTGCCTTCCATGTGTGTGTGTCATCATGCATACATGCATGTGCACTAACTGTAAATGATAAGCAGCTGTCCTCTGACACACTCACCAGGCCATCCTAATAAAACCACACAACTGACAAACCTGGATCATCATGGTTAAAGGGAGGGTCCAGCAAAGAGAAATACTCAAATACTGCAACCACTTCCACTAATTAGAGGTTAACTTTGATGCTTACATTGTGTGCGCAGGAGAAATTAGGGAGTGGTCATTATTTATGGCAGAGGTGAATGGAGGAATTCAACTTTTTTTCAGCAAAAAATGTCACATTCCTCACAGCTTCAGTAACAAATTTGTACCCCCTTATCTCTAACACCCCAAAATACCTCACTCTGCTACCATCTTTTTTGCCTTGTCAATTTTTTTTTTACCGCGCTGAAGGCTTCGTTTTTCATAAGGCTTCATTTCTCATTTTTGAGCATTTGGACTTAGGCAAGTGAACCATGAAAATATCCCATCCTTTGAAGGATGCAAACTTAACACTTGCACCTAATGCAAAAATGCTCATGGGCACTTAAAACTTTAAGTAGGGACTAAGCTCATAGCACAAAAAATAAAAAAAATAGTAATTATCCAATTAACATTAGGTTAGTTAATAGAGTAGAAGCATTGTATTGTATTTGATTTGATTTTGGCTCTGGGTTTATTTTACTTTAATTGTATGGGGGAGGGGGAAACACAATGTAAATCCTTGCATAGAAATACTAGACAACTTTAAGGCTGATAACTGGCACTGGTGACTGTTGATGTGTAAACGATCCCCGTGTCATGTCCATGTAGATGTTGATATTGAGAAATGAGACATGTCTCAAATGCCAAATTCTTCAAAATGAAATTGCAAAATAGACTGAATATATTTCTAAAAGGATCATTATGCATTGCTGTTTTACAATAAATGAGAGTGGTGAACTTGGGGATAACATGGCAATATAGGGTTAATTCTTGCAACATTTGGTAAAAAGAACTGTGTGCTTTGGGTACAAACACATATTAAAGACTTACAAACAATACCAAGATTGGAATTTATCACCAGGACATGGAGAGATAACATCATTTGGTTGTCATATCACTGTGAACTTTGGGTGACCAGATAATGTTTCCACATTATCAATAAGAACTATAGTAGATTCAACCCATCGTGTCACCAGAGGAACAGTTTTGGACAGCGTCGATTAGTTGGGAGAGGAGACAGAAAAGAACATATGTGGCCTGATTCACCTGTTTCATGAAAGAACTAAGATAATACGCCCTTGGTGTTGACATTTTAACAGAGAGTGCAAAGACTTTTGTGTTCCTTCGTATCCAAAACACGGGCGCTCAAAAGTCGGTAACATTCAACTCACCTGTTACATTGAATACCACTGAAGCAGATACGATTAGTCAGAATGTGCTTACGTTTACTTGAATGTTTTGATTAAGCATAGAATTGATTTTTCTCTGCTATCGGACTATATAATTGTGTCAATAGATTTAGCGTGGAATTTTAATTTCCACCACTGCACATGCCCCTCATTCAATGCCCATACCTTCGGAAAAGTACTAGAGGTGACACGATGGGTTGAATCTACTATAGGTTATGTTACAATGCCTTATTGAACCAATAATGGAATTCAAAACCAAAACAAAACAATATTGCAGTGTGTACATTATTTAATCGGGAGATATAATGCAGGGGTGTGAGAGGTATTCTTTTCAGATTTCCTCATTTTCCATTCAAAAAGATAGTGCCAAATTTCAGCTTTTTCTTGTATTTTCGGCCTATTTTTGATATAAAAAAAAAAAAAAAAAAAAAAAGGATCATTATGCATTGCTGTTTTACAATAAATGAGAGTGGTGAACTTGGGGATAACATGGCAATATAGGGTTAATTCTTGCAACATTTGGTAAAAAGAACTGTGTGCTTTGGGTACAAAGACATATTAAAGACTTACAAACAATCACCAAGATTGGAATTTATCACCAGGACATGGAGAGACTAACATCATTTGGTGGTTCATTATCACTGTGAACGCCTTGGGGTGACAAATAATGTTTCCACATTATCAATAAGAACTAGGTTATGTTACAAGCTAGTGAAACGAGAATGGAATGCAAAACCAAAACAAAACAATATGCAGTGATGTACATTCATTTAATTCGGGCGACTTATAATGCAGGGTGTGTGAGCAGGATTCGTTTCAGATTCCACATTTCCACATTCAAAACGATAGTGCAAAATTTCAGCCTTTTTTTTGTTTAAGTTCGCGCCTTTTTCATATGTTACCCAAGTTTTGCAGTGATTTTCCTCATTTTTGTTATGTGGCCTCTCACAACCCTGATAATGGTAGTATGATTGGTGGGTATGGCTGATGTTTGGGTTGCGATTGCAAGGGGGGTGTGTGAGTGTGTCAATATTAGAATACATTTGATTAAAATTTAGTCAATATGGGTGTGTAGATGGCATTATGTTTTGCAGTGTTATACATCCTGCATGTGTTTTGTGTTATAGTCTTTGTGTGGTTTTGTGTCGGCCCTGGCCCTAAGGCCAGGAAGACACATAGGGATAATTTGTCCACTGTGTATGTTCTGTTGTTTGTTGTGATGATGTCTGTATGTTGTGCAAAAAGGGTTAACATTTTGCTTGTACTATCGCCATACTTCATGATGGATCTTAAAACCAAACTTGAGGTATAGATGCAACACGGTATCCCGCATTTGCTGATGTGAGGTGTCAAAGCCCGTCAATACCGAGGTTCAAAGTCAGTGATGGTCAAGTTGTTAAAATAGGCTTGAAATGTTTAAAATGGACCTCTTAGAAAAGTTGAAGTCAATTGGACCAAACTTGGTTCATAGGTGCCTGCCAACATGTGAGGACCTCATTTGTTGAGACGCGTCAAAAGGATCAAATACAAGGGTTCAAAGGGAATGTGAGGTCAAGTTGTAAAATAGGTCAAAAATGTAAACTTGACCTCATTTGAAAAGTTGAAGTTCAATTGGAACCAAACTTGGTTTATGGAGTTTACTTGCAAACCCTCATTTGTTTATGAGGTCAAAGGTCACATATCAAGGTCAAAGGTTATGTTAGGCCTATCATTCACAAACCGCGACGGCAGGCGACACAAGCGGTCCGAGGACCGATGTATTTTTTACTTAAAAAGTATTATTGTGGTTTTTTTAATATATCTTTTGCTAATTAAAGTGCTTCTTATCCAACATTATATCATTTCAGAGGGAATGAGATCTTCAATGGGCATCAGGGTGGCGTGTACATATTTGGTGAAGGTCGAGGTCTGATAGAGAATAATGACATCCATAGCAATGCATTAGCTGGTATCCAGATACGGACCAATAGTAATCCAATCATTCGTGGCAACAGGATCCACGATGGCCAACATGGTGGAATATATGTAGTAAGTTTCGGTAATAAATGTGCTTGTTCATATGCTACCTCAGCAGAGAATGTGCAATTGCAACTGTATTCACCGTCGTATCCAGGCCTGGCTTTTTGAGGGAGACCCCAGGGGCGGAAAGACCTCTAATAGCCGAAAATAGGCTGATTTTGCATGTTTTGGCATGAACCCTTGGAGGCATGCGAACCGAAAGCACCCCAAGATACGCCACTGGTATTTATCTAATTGATTTAAAGTCATAGTAGGAGATAAAATAAGGTAGCAATTTTCCAAATGTTATCTACAAACAAGGCATCTAAGGTTTTTAAGAAAATTGTGTAATAGGCTTGCCTCCATTGCTTTATTTTGTGATTTGTGCGACCAAAGATAAACTTGTCTAATAATTGCAGTGTTGTGAGTAAGCTTCACAACCAAAAGTGAGCTTTGCTGAGAAAGGTCAAACCACATCAGTATATACCAGCAATGTAACCTGATGTCACCAGAGGGTGTATTGAGTCCATCCCACAATGCACTAGTTTGGAGTAATTTCACCTCAATAAGGTCATGTGATCCCACAAAAATCCTATTCCTAAAATCCCTGACTTTAACATTCATTTTAGCCCACAAAAAGCTAGAACTTAAGGAATTTGTAACATGATCGTGAAATGTTTTGTGGTCCTTAAACGTTTTATCCATTATGCCCATGATATACTAAGCAATCACACTGAGCGTAGCGTTCTTTTATGACATCACTTCCATCGCTGATTGGAAAAGCGACTGCCGATATCTAATTGATATGTTGCTAGCAAGCCCAAGCGACTTGACGCAAGCCAGTTGACTTCAATTCAACCCAATCGCTCGATGCTACCAGCGATATTGATGCTGGAAGTGATGACTAAAACGCTACAAGCATTTTTTGACGAGCGATTTTACAGTCGCTCGCTGCAACGGCTAGTATATCGTGGGCATTAGTACTGACGTGTTTAGTACAGTACACCATAGGCACATTGCAAATGCATTATGGGATTGGTTCAAAACACCCTCTGAGTTCCACACAGTCTGATTTAAGGCTCCTTGATTCAGTAAAATAAAATGAGAGCAATAAGATGTTCTGAAAATTTCATAAGGACTGAAAAAACTTTTAAATAAAGAATTTTGACTTATTTATTGTTCAGTGAAGTAATCACATAAGTTCATATTTGATATGAAAATATCGGAATGTGCTACAAAATGGGACATAAGTAGCATAATGTGTCCAGAAAATTAATAGCCCTTGAAGGACTAAAACAAGATTGACACACCTGTGAAAAAAGAATGCAAAGGAGGTTTAGAAAGTTATCTCATTGTCTTGGCCATCAAATGTCATGTTTTTGTAGGTTGTGTAGTACCTCGTACAAAAGCTTGCTCTGTACACAGTAGAGATTAATGCATTACATCTTGTCCAAATTCTTTGCAGCACGAGAAAGGCAAAGGGCTGATTATTGAAAACGAGGTATACAGTAATACGCTGGCTGGAGTATGGGTGACAACGGGTAGCTGTCCAGAGCTCAGACGTAATAGAATACACAGTGGTAAACAGGTAGGTTAACACTACGTCTAATATACTTGGAGAAGGCTGATTCTGCAGTGACATTATTGGCTTACGAAGTAAGTCTATATGAGAGTGCTGGGTGACAGATCAATATGCTCATCAAGCTTTATTTCCAATTACTACACAGTATGAAAACAAAACAGTGATATGGAGGAGTCGAGGAAAAGGTCTATAGTGCCCAAAACACTCACCCCCCTTGGAATATCATTAAAACGCAAGAAAACGGGCATAACGATAAAGAAACGCCACCGAAGTGTTCCACTTGCAACACATTTTTGTAGACTAAAATCCATTATAGTCAATACTTTGGTTCACTGTGTGTCTGGCGACTCTTTGCGTGCATTGTTAGTAGGGTCTTTACCAAAAAACAGGGGGAGGGAAAACCATTTTTTGGACATCCAGGTCAGTAACTGGCAGTTAAGTGATATCACACACATGTGCTTAATGTTGGGACTGGCATGTTTGTGTTGCATTAGATGGGCCTGCAGGGCATATGATTGTGTCAACCCATGGAGTATGTTACCTCTTAAATTTAGAAAGTTTTGTTGTATGACACTAAAAATGATTCTTTTTTCTTGAATGCCACTTCATCTTTTTATGAACTGTAATTAAATGTTAATGGTAAAAAATGTGCGGACACATAAAATTAAACTGTTTCAAAATGTGGGTATGACACCCCAGCAAAACAATAAATGTACAGGTTGGGGAGGGGGGTTCCTCACATTGGAAATATGGTTATGTGCCGCCTTATCCCGCCTTTAAGACCCTCATTTTAGGCTCTTTTTTATCCACCTGGATTGGTTTGAAGCCAGAGGGGGGGATAGATATTGCAGGGGGGTGCGCAGTCCGTATGTTTGTATGTGTAGTATGTATGTTATGTATATGGGTTCCAGTTTGGTTAGGTTTTCGTTTTTTTGCGTTCCTTTGAAAAGTTTAAGTCCGATTTTAAAACCAGACTGGCTGAAGGTGCATAGGGTTCCTTTATGTGGATGATGTCAAAGGTCATGGACAAGGTCAAAGGTCAACTGGGTCACTGTTCTCAAAGGGGGTTTGGTAGTTTTGTTTTTCTGGTCATCGTTGAAAAGTTGAAGTCGATTTCAACCTAACTTGGGTCGAAGGTGCATTTGCAATATGCGGGTTCTTCATATGTTGTTGAGGTCAAAGGTCACATATCAAGGTCAAAACGTCATCTGCGGTCATTGGGTATCCCCTTTGGTTAGGATTCATTTTTCAGAAATTGTACATTTTTTTTTTTAAGCAAATTTTAGTTAACAAGTTATGAAATTTTGATGCCCTTGCAACTGACCAGCGTGCAAACTAACATTGTGTATACTGCCACCTTCCAGGCAGGGGGTCACCAAGTTTACTTGCTGTATTTTAGTTCCAGTGACCCCCCATTTTAAGACCCTTCATTTCCAGAGTCCCTACTTTTCATGTCCAAAGCCATGTTATACCAAATTTTCTTCAGAACTCTCAAAAAGTAGAGTGGAAATGAGGGAGATCGCAGCTTATTTTCTGAAATTTCTGAAAACCTAGTTTCGGAGACCCCATTTTGGGCTGGATCACCCCCTCCTAGTTTTCGGAGACCCCATTTTTGGGCCTGGATCACCCCCCTCCCAGTTTCGGAGACCCCATATTTTTTGAGGCTGGAATCACCCGCAACCCCCCCCCCCCCCCCCCCCCCCCCCCCCCACCACCCCCACCCCCCCAACCCCCCCCCCCCCCCCCCAACCCCCCCCCCCCCCCCCCCCCACCAGCACACCACACCCCCCCCCCGATACGGTGTATTCAGAGAAAGCCAGGAAAACCCAAAATTGAAAAACAAAGATCCCCCCCCAAAAGGTGCAGGGATCCTGTCCAGACAAATTTTATAAGTATTCGAGATGGCATCGAAGCATGTCGTGGTATTTTTCACTTTAAGTGTGGTGGTAGACTGATGAAATATGAAAATCCTGAAATTTTGAGCGTCATAGTCCATTACGTTTTCCCTCCCGCTAGAGTCATTGTAATTTATAGGGGGGTCACCATCAAAGTGCTGCCCAATGTGAATGACTATGTTGAGAGGGTCCCAGATGTAATGAGGGACCCCTCCAAAACTTTGAAAATCACTATCTATGGGTATCTTTAGGGTAGAATTCCAAATACAGAAATTCATAGCGTGTTTACTTTAGAGTTAATGATGCCTAAATATGCACCTTTTTTCATGTGGGGCCCAATCTGGTGGGTAATAACTCCAAAAGTTAAGAACATTTTTATATTGTCCCATCTTTTGGTCAATCAGAGGTACATTAGAACTTTAAAACCAGCGATTAAACCAATACAATTATGAACACATTAGAAAGTATAATAGTGAGGTACAAGCCCCCTTGAAAAAAATGGTAATTGTACTTTTTTTTTTTTTGACACATTTTGACCCCCCTGAAACCAATGTTGACATTCGACACACCGCCACCCCTCTCTGCTCAGAATATGTTGGAAGATTACATGTAAACAACTTTCCGCTGAAAGAACTCGCTTGTCTTTATTTTTCACAACAAATACAACACTCAAAGCTTTACCACTCAAAGGTATAAATGTGACCCAGAGGTCATTGTACATGCACAGCGTATATCACCATATACATTCTATGGATATCATCAAAATTCTCTTGTGCAGAAACAATGACGACATCGAGACACCAAGCTGATCTTTCAAGAATAGTTCTTTGATGATGTATCTTCAACATATCTGAAGTAGGGGGTGGTGTCCGATGTCACATTGATTTTCACGGGGCGGCCACACATGGTCAAATTGCAAAATTAGGATTTTTCATTTGTACAGAGTTCGGACCCCCCCAAACTTGTTCCCACATTAAAGATATTGCATTTCAATACCAACCCAAATAACTTTAAAAGTCAAGGAGCTATCACATTTTTTGATGCCAGATTTGAATTCTACCCAAAAAAATTCCCAAAATTAGTGAATTTTCAGAGTTGGGAAGGTTCCATTACAAGGTTTATGGCCCTCTCAAATTTGTCTTTTGCATCAACACCGCATGTTTGATGGTGACCTCGCCTAAATTTCTGATGCTCCTGCGGAAAACGAAAGGCGGTATGAAGCTCAAAATTTCAGGTTTTTCATTTCTCACAATATCTATCACATCACACAACCAAAAAAGAAAAAAAATATGACATGCTGCGGTGCACATCTGGAGTGTTGACATGGAATAGCCATTAACGGGACGTTAGGATATGGTAATTATCACTTAGCATGCCATTTGTTGCCTGTACCTATAAGTTGTTGTTTGCTTGTACGCTATAGTGGTTTCACTTGCATTGCAACTCAACACCACAACCTCTGGAGTAAGCCACGCATCCTTGATGCTCTCGTTTAGCTAATACCAGAGTAGCAACCTTTACATAAGAGGGAGTTGAATATACTTAAAATAAGATTTCATACAGTTTGTTCTAAGCATTGACATGATCCTTTTATTATCTTGTAAGATACAGATCTGTGTCATATGGTTTTCTTGCTATAAAAGGTTTAAGTTAGCCAAGGCACAGCTACTAGCATGAATAATGTTTCAAGTCCCTTCCTGTTCATTTAAAGGTCTTGGCCGTCTTTTGAAATTTTTCAACTTCATTTGTCAGCATGGTATTCTTTTATAAATATTTTAACAGAAACATACCACATTAGGTTAAATCTAACAATGTTGCCTTTTCCTTTCTGCGTGATCTTTTAATTGCCACAGGTCGGCGTATATTTCTATGATAATGGGCAGTGGTATGCTCTGGAAGACAACGACATCTTCAATCACATGTACTCAGGTGTACAGATCAGAACGGGTAAGCAACCCCTCATCGTAGGAACCAGATATGGGGAGGCCCCAGAATGGAAGGAATCCTGGTATACAATGGAGGTGGGTATTTTTATCAATTAGACAAGCAATTTCATTTTCTGCCATTTTTTATGCAATGTTTTTAAATCCTTTGAAAAGAGCTGGCATATTTTTTTCTGCAAAAACAGTAACAAAACATAGACAAATTAAATTTTAAATGAAAAAAATTGTTTCAAATTTTGTGGGTACTTAACATAACTGAAGATGTTTCTTTTTATGCACACAAAAACATTAAATGACTTTCATTGAAAAGAAAAGTCCTGATCCAGGTTTGAACCAGAGACCTTCAGGTTATTGGAGCTCTTCTTGACCCTATCAAGCCCAGATCTATTGTTAGGTTAAACCTCTTCTAGCCTATTTTTTTTTTTTTTGGTCCAGAGGGAGTGAAGGAATAGCTGGAGAGGGGATACCATGCTCAACTGCTCAGTCAAATTTTTTTTTAATTTTGACTGTTAGTTTTAAAACCTGTATATGTAGGGCTAAGAGTACCATAGGATACTTTATAGTAAATGTTCCCCTTGTTTATGGATCTGGAATTATAAAACAAGGTTGTTGTTAGTTATCAATGAAGGGACATGATTTAAGGACAGTGTCACCTGAAGATTTTCTGCGTATCTATTTGGTTTGTAAATTTGCAAATATTTGATTAGTGGTGTAAATTTATACATTTCTAGAAAGAAAATTGGATGATGAACCCGGATGGTGGCATCAGCTAATGTAAAACTGTCCGTATTTTGAGAAAAATACTAAAAAAACATGATTTTGCTCCAAATTTTCAGACAGCGAACAAAAAACATTTGAAATTTCATGATTTCTTATGTTATTTTTTAGCACAAGGACAAATTTGTCTAGGGACGTTTTTTCATTTTCTTAAAATAAAGCTTACTTTTCGACAGATAAGGAAAATGTCAAAAAAAGTGATTTCTTACCTTTCCAAATTTTGAGTATTATATTGGAGAATATCTTTAGTAGAAATCGAAAAAATGAAAAATTGAGAAATATCGTCCTAGAGAAGACCGACTGCTATTGTAGGAAAGTTAAACCGTACCGTTTTACTTCGGTATTTTTGGAGTTATCTTGTTGGAAAATTTGCCAAATTTTGCAAAAAATTGAACATTGAGAAAATCTGTCGTTTTAGAAAAAAGGGACTTTCAAGCATTCAAAGCTGTCTCTTTCTCAAATTACTTTACCTTGAACTCAAAATGGACTTGTTGTGCAAGTGATGGAAATAAATCTTTGCACTAATTGAATCAAAATCCTTTCTCTCTAACGCCAGAAATCAGAAGAAATTGAAAATTTCCTCTGGTCTAAATTAGCGCTTTGTTTACATTTCAAATATTTATTTTTCGTTTTTCCAAGATGAGTCGAGCAAAAGTACATTAAACACGCGCACGCTTCATTACGCAGTAAAAACTTCACCGCGCCGACGCGATGCTGGCTTGCCGACTGACCGATTAAATTCCGCCGTTAAGACCATGCGGTTTTGTGACTTTAAATGGTCAAATAGTGTTTAAATCGGCAAAAAAATACAGATCAGGATTGTCTGCAGTGGACACCTTTGTTGGTACGAAGAAACAGGTTGATGTTAAAATGGTGCAAAAATCCGAAAGTCGTGTGAAAACAAAAGCACTAGGGTGACACTACCGGAACAGCTATCACACAAGGGATTGTGGAACAAACATGTATAATAAATGCAAAAACACACACAATTGTCAGAAATGAGCATGCGTACCGGAAATTCTGAGTCGGGCGTTTAACTGACTTGCTATGGTTCTGATAGTCTGAATTGAGATTTACAGCCTTGTCTTGTTGGGAGATGTGAATCTAATACCATTGTAAATTTATCCAGGCTATGGTGAACAACCAATAGTCAGATCGTAAAGTAGAAAAAAATGAATGGTTTGGGAACATAGCAGTACTGACTTCCTCAAGGCTCTGGGATTTCTTTGGGGCTTTTAAAGCATGGTCTTAAAGGGAAGTGAAATGCTAATATTGCGAGAAAATTAACACAGCAATATTTTGTCAAAAGAGATACTAAGGCAGAAATGGATAATGGAACTGATTAGTATGTCTTAATTTTTGTGTATGTCCTCAGTGCTATGTGAAATGGATTTCTTTTGCAAAGCAGATTAGTAACGCCAAATAATATTTTTCTTTAGTTATAGATCAAATTGTGTATTGGAATTGTGTTAAAACATTGGCCTAAAATGACAGGTAGTTCTACTGGTTTCTCATTAGACTTCGGAATCTTGGAATACAAGGAAATCTGTGATCAATGACATGGCTGGGGTTTGGTCAAAACCGGACAGTAACCCCCACCTCAAATTTACCAAGACCATGATGAGGACGTGTGGTGGGATTGTATCTTCAATGGAGGTAGAGGTAAGTGCGGCAGTTTTTGGTTCATAGTGACCGCAGGTAGTTGTGATAGTTGAATTGTATAGGCACTAGTAGCCAATTTGATTGAGGATGAAATTTGAGGGATGATGGAAGTAGCCAATCAGAGGCATGGTAAGAAAACTTAAAGTTGTGTACAGATCGAAGTTATTTTGATTGGTTACTCAGACGGTTGTATCATGTTACATCAAATATAAGTTGGATACCTTGGCAGAAGGCCCATGGTTCTAAGCGAAACGTAGCTTGCAATGTCATCACAATCATCTTCATTCAGCGCGTGTGTGGATTCCCTCATAGTCACACGAGCACCCGCTAACAGGGATTATGTGGGAAGCAGATCCTCATAAATAACCCGGGTAGGTTCATAGCCTGGGCCTTGTTGAGTGTGGGTTGCCGACTAAGGATCTCCCAAGCTTCCCTGATCTTTCCTCTTCCACACAATGCTGAATGAAGAGTTGTGATGACATCGCAAGCTTGATTTTGCTTATGGCAACTCTGAAAAGGTGATCTAAATTATATTTAGATCATGACAGGAAGCCCAATATCAGTTTCATGCTGCTATGTTACATCATGTTATGAGTTACTAGAGATGCTGTAAGGAAAAAGTGACAATTCTGGGGTACAAATCTAAGAAAAAACAAAAGTAAATTGTTTCATCTGTCATAGTACAATGTATATAGAATCACCAATCATAAATTGATGTGACCTTGTGTTTGATTAACAGGTTTATTAGAAGAAAATGAAATATTCAGAAATTACACAGGCCGGGACTTATCAGTTCGCAGTCTCAAACCAAGCTGTGAAACGCACAAAGAATCTACGACGGCTAGCCAGCGGTATAGGATCACTAACCCAATGGCCACCGCCCACCTGGAGGGCAACCATGTCTTCAACAACAATTTGCCGGCATTTGCCTAGCAACGGGAGTCAACCCCGAAATGAAAGGTAAAAATGGAAGTGTATGTGTGGGCATGTGTGCGTGGTGGGTGCGCGTGTGTGTGGTGTGTCTATCAGTAACTGTTCATAAAACAGGAAGATGCTTGAATTTTAACTGGAAAAATTGCAGGAATCTGCATGGACATTTCATTCAAAAAATGATTGCATGTGTCACTTTTGTTTTTGCAGATTAACAAGTGTATGGTAACCAGAACGCCATAGAGAGAGGCAGTCAATGTGGACGTTGCTTATAACCAAAAATGCTCCAGCATACACAGCTATCCATTGCCTTGATTTCTACAGGTATGTGATATCGGTTCTTTTACCTTTATGTTAAGCCCCACAACTTAAGCTTATATTGTTAAAAAATTATATGTGCTATGAAATTTTAACCACTTATGCAAAATGTGTAAAGTTGGAAAAAGTAAGAAAAGACATAGAACATTTTCACCTTAAGTGATATTCTATTTCTTTTTGAATAGAAAATTATTTGATAAATTTCATTTTTTTTTAAAAATTTACCCGCGATGAAGACATGCAACACAAACAGGACCGCAATTGCCATTTTGTGTAATTGCATCGAAGATGTTGCAGGTCATGATGTTAGAGTTTGTTACCACACGACAGGTATGATATTAAAGTAGTCCTAAATAGGACCCATTACAGATGCTACCTGTGATTTTCGTTAAAACATGGGTAAAGACTTTCTAATGGTTCCATTGCTACTTAGCATATATTAAGGAATGCCTGGAAAAAGTGCGGGAAATTTGGGAATGACATTCAAGGAGCATTGATATTTGGAGGGAAATTTTTGTTCCTTAAAATAAAGAAATACATAAGAATATGAAGGACAATTGCAATCTTGGAGGGATATTTTGCAATCTTGCAAGGGAAATTTGGCATTTTTTTCCAGCCTGATTAAGGAGATAAAATTATCTTGAAAGGGTCATATTCATTTAAAAAAGTCTTTTCCAGGAAATGCGGAAATAATTTTTAACTATTTTTTCAACAAAAATTGTGGAGATGTTTGGTTGTTAACCTGTAATAGACCTATCCTGAGGATTGTTTTAATAATATTCAAAGACACACTTTCATCACTTTTGAGTGAGAAGCTGTCAAAAGAGTTGGATTTTAGAAACTTGTATGCTTTTATGTGTGGTTGTGATTTTAAAAGTTTACAAGCTGCAGTTAAATTCTACAAGATGCATGGCCACATGTAATAAAATTTGTGCAAAAAAGCAATTTTTTTGCCTTTTATATAAATCTGGAAGTGCATGCCCAGTTTTTTTTTTGATTTCCAGTTATTATAAGCAATCTACCAAATTGTTGAAGTCTCTATTAGTTTTATTTGAAAAACGAATTTGACAATATTTTTGAAGGCAGAGGAGTATAAAGGTCCATGGCCCGATCCAAATAGGCCTCATCCCCGGGGGACCCCGATTTTACCAGAAGTTGTCCAATATGGTGTCGATAAGAACTGCTATTTTTCCATTAAAACTTGAAATTTTTGGTTTGGATATTGTGAGTGAAAAATGTGCGCCATTTTGGTCAACCTATATAGGTTTACAGTCTATTCCAGGGGCGTACAAGATTACATTTTCTTAGTCCCATATCCACAATGGAGTGGAGTATCAGCATGAAAATTAGAGGGGTTTGGACGTCCAGGGCATCAATATGATCAAAAACTTTACATAATTAAATAGGGCCAATCATCCTTTAAAGATGTGAATATCCACGGTTGCTGTAACAAACAGGTTTCTTGATGGAAGTGTAAATTGTGACAAATTTTCAATTTTGCTGCAGGTTTTCTGTGATTGAGGTTGCAGGTACACTATCACTTCAATGCCAATTAGCAGGGAGAGCCCACAAAGGACACGGACACACTATATGACTCGGCTGCACCACTTGAATACAAACATCTCATGGTCAACTAAGTACTCACTTACACTCAGCATAGTACTTGTATAACAAAACCAAGCACTCAAAACAATAAAGTAATTATGTGCAACAAAAAGTGAAGATATATTATATGCTGCTATGACACAACAGTGGGGAGCACAGGATTCCATCATTGATGTGTACAAAAGTGTTCGAGAGTCTTTGAATCGTGCCTGTGTGAAGTCGGAAACAATCTTCCCAAAACGGGGGAATTTTATGTTTTGTTAGACCGTGTATCGTATCGACTTGTCTTTTGAATTGTTGCAGATGGAACCGCGTTGTGCGGTGTTTGAATGCTATGGGGAAATCACACCAACAAGTGCCCGATGATGAAACTAATTGGTGATGCAAAAAAGTGCCAGTAATCTGTTTCTGTGGAAACTCACAGGAGAACATTGTTACTATAGCAACGGAACCAGTAACCCACCAGGAATTGTGGTACGTGACGAGAAATGAAAACCATAGCCGACAGATTGGACCCGCACAGTTTTCTGTGTGTGTGTGATGTTCGATTTTGCTCTATTGAGCAATATAAACGTGTGTATGATACAGTGAATTTGATTCCATGTAGAACACAGTATTGAAGTCATTTCATAAAATAAATTTTTAAAAATAGAAAAAAAGGGTCCTGAACCAAAGAAGTGCTTGGGTCATTACGAAAGCAAAACAAACCTCTTTTTTTCTTGTTGTGCATTTTTTTCTAGAGTATATTAATGATTGAACTTATATTTAGAAATGACATGTATTAATATTTTTATTTCAAGTCTTGTGTTGAACCTTGTGTTTGTTGGGTTTATATGTTTATTTCAGGAACAAATTTTCTCACAGTACAAATGCCAGGATCTTGTGTTTTATTCTGGCATGCTATATAAGTCTTCTGGTATGTGAAAATACTCTGAGAGTGCAAGGTCATTTTCAGTTAGAGGCCATTTTTTTGTGTCGGCTGAATTAAACTGCACAATGAGTTTGTAATCACACCGAGACACCAGCATTATTTGCTGCTCTGGTGGTGAAATACTGTGGAAATAATACAAAATCATTTGCATATTCAAATGATCACTTACTATTTTCAATTTTAAGAAACTTGTTTCTGATGAAAACCTAGTGATCATTTTGAATGGGGCTGTCAATAAAAGGGTAGAATTTCATGCTATTAGCCTATTTGAAGATATCAGGTTTACCTTAACAGGTGTTTTTATATTACAATTGCCAAAACTGATCTTAACTCTACAATTTCCACAACGCATTGTGTAGTGCTTATGCACTCGAGGGAATTTTCTAGCTATTGGAACCATTGTTATACATCTTTCTCCCCAAATTTTGCAGCCATATAGAAAATCAATTCAGTATATTTTTATAGATTAATTTGGCTTGCAATTTTCTTGTGGGTTATTTCCTAATGCTTAGCATCATATCTGCTGTTTTGGCTAGTGGTCACAGACATTTGTCCTGTCATGGAGGAAGACAGGGGAAGGAACTAAAGGTCAAATATTCCTGCCTAGTTAAGGGAGGGCGACTATATCAAACAGAAGGTTGAAGTCATAAGTCAAGGGGAAAGATAAGTGCCGTGCATATTAACCCTTATTCCATTGCGTCTTGGTTGAAACTGTTACATTTACTGGCATAAATAATGCATCATACCATGTTATCTAATATTAGTGATATATTGATTGGTTTGATGACATCATTTTGGCATTGTGGGCCGTGAATGCAGTGGACGCTGCGACGTGATGGACCGGGGGAAGGGTGATGATTAATTCCTACAGTTGGTGTTGTGCGTGTTCAATTATGTGAAACATCTACCACACCCCTAAATGAATGAATAGAGTAGTATTATTAATTTTGTTGGGATAAAAGGGAGTTTATCTCTGCTAGATAATGGCCTTAGTATAAAACATTCAAGTAATGTGAATAGCGAGAGAGAATTTCTTGCTTTTTCTGGGCAACTTTTGAGGAGTTAAGGTCAAATTTTCAATAATTTTGGTAAATTTTATGGTCCAGAACTCTGGTATACTTAACTATTAAATTGGCCTTTATTAACCAAGTCAACAAATACCCTTGAGTGATTACAAAATTTAACTTTTATACTTGGCAAGGAAATTCCCCACTGACTTCGTATTCATATATCCTCCTCAAAACAGGGTGAAATCTGGGGAGCACTTTGTAATGACCATCTTGACCTTTATTGTGTAATCCAAACCCTATCATATTTTTGTGTGGAAAAAATTTGGTACATATTTTTGTTTTGCTTGAATCAGTGACAACGTGTTTGAAATTGCATTATTTCACTGTAATATAAAATCAGTGTGAAATGCTTAGAATGTACTAAGGTGGGCGGTCTTGATGGTTTTCAATTGGCTTTCATATTTTTCATGTTTTCATGACTTGCCTTAAAAATAAGCAGACCTTTTGAAAGCAACCACACAAGATTGCTGCATAAAATCATTAGCTAGTGCATGCAATTATCTATTTTTTCTTAAGCAAACTGCAAAATCGCTTAACCTTGAAATAAGAGTGAACTTATCAAGGCGCAAACAATCAAGGAACAACAAATGATTTGAAATGTGTATTCTTAAGAGTGCTATTTTTGGACAAAGAATACAGAAGTATGAATAGGATATATATTGCCAGATTAGATTTATTGAAGGTGGATGGGGTTATCTATTTAGAGAGCACTATTTTTAGCTTATTTATTATAGACAATTAGGAGAGACGATTGAGGCTGGAATAAATTTGGTCACAAAATTGGGCAAGTATTTATTCCACTGCAATTTTCCCCTTTTAGTCTTCGAAATCTTTTGTGAGTTATCAAATTAGACGCGAAGCAAATAAGTGTTAAAAACCCAATGGCTGAACTACCAAATGACTTGTAGTTGTGCCTGCCATGACTCTTGTACAGTTTTTTGCTACATGGTGTGGTTTCCACATAATTCTGAGCTCGTGTTTATCGACAATATGTAAGATAGACCATAATCTTAACTAAAGGTCCGTCTAGTATTTAAACCTCACTGTCACATTTAGAGTATGCACTGTATATTTTCAATCTTGCACTCATAGACACATATATATATGAGTTGACAGTGTCTACCTGTTATGGAATGTGATTGAATAGTCTTGGGATGGGGAGTTGGGCAACACAAGTGTATCATCATGAATTTTCACATACTTGTGATATTCTTACTAGCAATTTTTTTTTTGGTTATTTTATTAGTTCACAAAATGGAAGGCTTCCAAAACTATTAATTGGGGTAATCTGCCAACAGATCGCTTTGGAACAGTGGTCCAGGTAGAGTGCTCAGCAGATGTGGGTGTCTTTTGCTGTGGCGCCCTCTGTAGTTTTGGAAGTCATCCTTTCGGGTGAAGACAAGGTGGTCTTAGCATAGCTGCTGTGTGGTGCAAATTCATCTAGTAATTTTGTGAATGGGAGAAATGCACTTTATCATTTTGAATCGGAGGTTCATGATGCTTGAGCTCAGGTGTCATGTATGTATAGCATATTTTCAGTCTGATGGTGATGGTTAAGCCTCATTTAAAGTGGCAAAACCCTAAAATGAACCGAAACGGGCACAGCAATGCAAACTGATTTTGATAATTTGATGTGGACTGGCTCTAGGTTGTCACATGACCTTATTCAGTACACATTTACCATTATTCATACAACAAAATAAAAATTTAAAAAAAGGTTGTCAATATTGCAGACAGACATCAATCCTTGCTAGAGGGACATGAGTTAACTTAAGAGTGTTCCGACCTTGTTGAGAGGCAGAAGACTAAAAAAAACTTACAGTGGACCCCGTCTCTGCAATTTTTTGGAAAAGAAAAACCTGCTTAATAGCATGTTACATTTATAGAATTTTTGTCAAGCTTTTGTGATTGCATGCTAAACCACTTCTAAGGTCAAACTTGAGATATCTTAGCCACCATCATCAGTTTTCAGCCACATAAGTTGATTTGACCAAAGCGGTATTTTTGCAAACTGTATAGTTTATGAGAATACCTCCATGATTCAAGAGAGAGCAGCCTGCTCCCAACCTCTTTGTATTCACCTGATGATAAATTGTGTCCAGAATGGTACTTCAATATTTTTTTTATTAATGTCTAGGATGGTGCTATATACTGTTTCCTGGAAGTTCTGAATTTACTAAATGCTTACCTGTTCAGTTATTTGCCAAACTTTTAGACAAGCACTTGTAGTATTTGACTTCAAGACACAAACTGACACAGAGGAATATAATTATAAATTGTTTTCCAGTAGAACTAATTCAAATAGAGATTAGATGTGTATATGTTTGGGTCAATATAACAATAAGTGTGTTACTTAATATCTAACCGTAGCCTTAAGAAAAATTGAGAATTATTTTGCCTTAGTCCACTAGGCGTTAGTTTTTTTGGTTATGTTTTATTAATAGAATTAATTCACCAACTCTAATGTTTCTCCATTGACTGAAATGATTTTTTTCTATGTGGGGATTGTTCTTTTTTTCTGCAATTTTTGATTATAAACGAGTCTGGGGACCATATATGCACTGTTTATGTAAATGAAAGTTATTGTTTACTACAATAGACTGTTGATGTTATTGTTATTAATCCACCTAAATTCCCAGATTGTTTTATTGGTGGAGAATTTTGTAATTAAAATGAATTGTGGGTATACTATGCCCAGCATGTATTTAATTATCAAATGACTATTATAGCAAGGAATAATAATTTTGAACAAATTTTGTTGAAATTCAACTTGGAACCGTTGCGGCTCCTTACTTGTGTTATTTTTTTTGGTAAGAATTATTATTTATGGATTGTTTTGTTTCCAATTTTGGATATTTACATTTCTAATTACATAGAGGGAGGTTGTTAGTGTTTTGTTAGTTTGGAAGATTCCATTTGCTGCCAGGTGTGTTTGACAGGTGATTGCTAGGAAGTGTGGCTGTTACTGGAAAAAAACCTAAAAATATTTGCCTTCCACAGGCCAGAGCCAGTCAATCTTTATTTACCGTTAAAAGTATTCCACAAAAATATTACCAGCAAACATGCAAGACTTGGGGAAAAAACAAACACTAATACTTTTTGTTTCCATCAAGAATGATAGAAATATTCTCCCTAAAATATTGATAAATGTTCATTTTATAAAAGTTGGAGGGCAAATATGTTTTTCAAATCCTAGTGCTTTGCGACCAAGCAAAAGATTCAAATTTTACAAGAGAACAATTTTGCAATCAAAGATGTTCAAATGCTTGCTATTTTGGCATGTTGTGTATCAATCCATTATAATATTTATAAACAAAATTCAATAGGATATAATCCCTAATAGGTTGTTTTTCTGCTAATTATAATTTTTCTCTTAAGAATTCCTGTAAACACCATTGTGACTTAAATATTCCAATTATTCAATTTCACACTTGCAAATCTCAGTTTTACTGCTAATGTTGCAATCAGAATATATTAAATGAATAAGAAATTTCTCCAGGGAGAAAAATTCCCCAACTTTGTATAGCACTGGTAATTTGAACTTACCAAAGTTTGTAAGTCTGGGTAACGGATGTACTCCACGCAAATATTCCCACTGCCAGATGTTGAGATTGGCATGACTTGAGCACCCAAAGAGTCGGTCCCCATAATGAGAGAGTTAAATGTGTACAAAGAGAGTGAACCTCGCATCTGTATGTACTAACTGGTCTGCCAACTTTGTGTCTTGTTTCGAAGGCAGTCTGTACTTAAAAACAAGGGCCTTTATTTCAATTCACCAATCATCGAACTGTTAATAGTTTCAAGAGTGTACAGTGAATCTGTGATGTTCATCCAGCATAAATTGTATGTTTGTGCCTATTTACATCTTTTCCAAAGTGAACTAAAAGGCTACATAGAGTAATAATTCTTTTGTAGCAGCACATTTTAGTTGTCCTGCCTTTAACAGTGTGTATCTAACTGAACGAGGTATACACTATTACTGTCTTCAGTCTTAATTTTAAGGAAAACACAGCTGTTTGAACGTCTCATTAAATATTATAAAACCAGAATACAACAAAAAATATCAACGGCGATGCAGTTTTGACAATTTGGATTATTTATTACACTGATTACATTCTGTGTAAATTTTATGAAATTTCATTGTGGGCAAATACGATTTTTCTTAAAAATCTAGTTTTACCTGTCTTTCTATGGAAAATGGGCATATAGAGGGCGCTATAACATATAAATCATGACCTTTGTAGGCCTATATGGCAAGATTCCTGCAATGGATTTTAATGATTTTTGCAGAGGGTAATATCAGTTGTCAAAACTGTGTCGCCACTGCTTAAATTTGTTCTAAAAATAAGAGACAATTCACATGGGGTCAATAAGCAAGTATTACAGGACAAATATTAACTTTACACCAAAGGTTTCCTATATGGTGTTTGGCATTGTTTTAATCAACATATTTGAAGTAAAACTACTTGTGTGTCCTTAAAATGAGAACGAGGAGTCCACTGGTCTTAAGACACATGTTGTGGTGTAAGGAGGCTATTTTTCACATATTTTGTATATTGTACATTAAGTCTCACAATCAATGGTTCTCGTACTCCATGAACTTATAACATGTGCGTGTTGTCACAGGTGCAAGATGTCTTAGTATCTAAGGAAAAAAAACAAATCTGGTCGGAAACAAGTTTGATGTTATTACAGATTTTTTGGTGTCTGTTGTGAAAATGTTTTTATATATTGTGCAAAACAGTGTAAACATTTTTTGGTAGTTTGGTGTTATTATTATTATTATTTTCTCTTTCCCAGCAATAGAGGGCTTCCCCTTGTCATTATAAATCAAATAGATTACCATTTTGCAAAGGTCATATTCTTGTCACACAAATATTGGCTGTTTGTGTGTGCACTAGTCAAATTTTAATATTTTTTTTTTCTATTTCACAAGGCAAAGCTGAGTGAAGTGGATTGTTCCAAATTTAGCAGTGTGATATATTGTTACTGTTGCACAAACATAAGCAGGCAATATTTATATAAAGAAAATGGATGATTTTTTTTTTTTTCTCATGCTGTGCAATAGTAAATATATCGCATGGCTCAAATCGGTATAAAACAGTGCCGTTGTTATTTAAATCCGGTTTAACGACAGGAAACCAACTTTGTCATTTGATCATAATGTATAAAGTGACGTTTCTAGATGTGTTCACCTTAATGAATTGAGCTTTGTAACAATTGTATTATTTGTTTTGTAGTGTCTCTATCTTGCAGTGTTTTCCACATACAGGGAAAAGGGATTGGGAGGGAGGCATTAAGAGATTTTTGAAATCTCTTCATTTTTCGTTTATTTTTTAATGGTGTGAATAGTGTCATGGTGGTTTTGTTTTGTTACATTGGGAACAATGCTTTGCCAAGCTTCATTTGAAATGTATGTTTGCCAGAGGATATATAAACCACCTTATTTGGATTGAAACCAGATACAGAACAGGTTGTCTTGCTAATACTGTATAAGTGGAAATTTTCGCGAGGTTTTTATTTTCGCGAATTCTACGAGTGAACATAAAAATGCGAAAATAAAAACTCGCGAAAATAATATTTTCCAATACATTTGTATTGCTTTGATGTCAATACCGTGAAATCAAATTCTCTTCTCTGCGCATATTGGCAACCCAGTAAAAAAAAAAATCGTGAAAATATCTGTACGCGGAAATTTCCACTTATACAGTATAGTATGATCGATACTACACAGGCAGGAAGACATTTTTTTTCTGTGTGTGTAAATGTAATTTGGTCTGGTGCCGGTGTTCATGTTTAGATGGCAAAGGCAAAGTGTGACATGTTCAAGAACATGTATAATGAATGTTAGGTATTATATACACACTGCAGTTGTAATGTGTGCGTGTATGTTGCATCTGTGCTATTTTATTTTTTTTTTTGTTGGCAATATTATGAAAGCTTGCCTGTGTAGTATTGATCTAACTATAATGTGGTCATATTACTAAGTGCTGTAGCATGACAGTGGCACCTGTAACATGGAAAGGGTGATATTTATCCAAACTTCATGACAGTCTAAAACCTCACCATAAACATTAAGTTACATACTTTGTTTTGAAACTTTTTTGAAGCAGGATAAGAAAAACTCACTAAGTCATGGTCCTGTGTTATGTTACACCATTTAAGCTCGCTGTGCATTTTAGAAACCCATGTTTTCGTTTTTGATTTTTTTTTTAAATTGCGGCTAAGCACGTTAGAAGTGGGTAGTCTTAAAAGCATGGAAATTTGCTTGGCTGAAAACATTATACTTGTCCATTACAATGAAGCCATGAGGATCTTTTAATTTATTGACACACTTCTGTTGTTTTTAAGACTTGATTTTAGCAATAATTCATGCATTAACTTGCAGCGTTTTGTAGACTGTATCCTCATCATTTCAATATCGTTGGTAAGGATTTAATGTTTTCAGCGAGGCTGATTTCTTAGACTGCTTTAATCAATCATTCCTAAACCTCCTGATGTATGTATACTAATGTATATTCCGCCAGCAAGATATTCTTGTAATCAGTGTGGCACATTGGTAGACCAATAATAAAATATGGCTGCTGGTTGCCATTATTCATAACATTTTCTAGCTTGTGTTTCACTTTTTGACTGTTTGAAGTTGGTGGGACGGTCTAGTCCAAGGACACATCCCATGTTCTGTTAGTACAGAATATAAAAAAACAACTTTACCCTAAAAGTGCCCCCAATTTCAGGTCTTTAATAAACATTTATGCAAATTATACATATTTAATAAGTATTTTTTATTAGTTTTTCAAAACAGCAAACCCCCATTGTTTGCTAAGGCATGCTGAACTGAACTGAATGTTGGCTGGTTAAAGGTGCATTTCATGTTGCTAGTGCCTTTATTTTGTGATTCACTAGAATCCTGAAGAAACAGTTATTTCCAAAATTTTACAGAAAGTAGACCAGGGGTAGCGCTGCATGGTAAAAGTAAGGGGTCCAGTGGAAGATAATTGGACCCCTTAACCCCACCTGTAGTCTAAAAACAATGGGGTCCAAACCAGAAAACAGGGGTCCAAACATGATTAAATTTAAATTAAGTGGTCAAAAATGTTGGTTCTCAAACCATGGCATAACTTCCTATATAGCTCCACATCATGATCAGAAGTGTACTAATTCATTCCATTAATGAATGGGCAGTTGAGGAGTGCACCTTTAAGTTTAATTCACCTTCAATCCAAAAAAGCCCTATCTCGACTTGTCACTCAATCTCCCAAATATTGACAAAAACAAAAATCAAGAGATTAGAGTACTCAATGCAAACAGTAACACTGTAAAGCAAGGAAAGAAGGGCAAACAGAATAACTAAATTTTATCCCACGACAAGTTTCACTAAATGCTTACAAGGTATTTTTGAATGTTTTATTTCAAAGTTTGCCCTTTCTCACCTTTGCATCCAAAGTTCCAAACATTTTTGAAGCAACATACACAAGGGCTTCACACAGGCAAAAAAAAAAAAAAAAAAAAATTATGCAACAAAATATCATATATGGTGCACCAGTATATTTTGGGCTCATATACCAGTAGACCACTAATATTTATAACAAACGGGTAAATCTAAAATTTTACCCCATTGTGACCTTGACCGTAATCCTTGAAAGGCGATGAACATACTTTTCGGCTCATTTCCCATTTCAATATTTTGACTGTGTATAAACCTTGCCCCCATACATATTCTACTACTTTGATTTTGGTAAACTTTTGATACGTTGTTCTTAAAGGTGTTCCCAATACAATTCTGGAGAAATAGATATGGTGCAATTAGTTATTAGTCATTATGTTTTCTTAATTTGACTGGCCTATCAATAACCTGAAAATAATTGCAAGTGAATATTAATTGTATAATTTAAAAGGCAATTTATACATGAACCCTCAAGTTACGATTACTGTGTGCCATACTAATAATACAAGGGGCGTGGTTATGGGCATTATTATTGCAGTAAAGTAGTTGTGGTGCTTCTCACATGCAATTTTCTCAACATAACCCATAGGAGTGACCAATGGGATATCACATTTTGATTTTGACACTTTGACACCAAGCCTTAACCACGGTTATCAGCCACAATACTGGCCAATGGTATCGTATGACCTTTAATGACCCCAAACTGACCTCTGCTTACCAAATATTCAAATATTTAGATCATTTTAGCACTCTACATGTCTCAAGCTTTAATTTGATACCAAACTTGATATGATTATTGAAAGTAATGATTTTAACATTACTACGAAATATGTATAAAAAAGGGGCGTGGCCTATGACGTCATTATTGTGGTCGAATTTTTGGGCACCCCTTCTGAAATTGCTTTACATACCCCAAGGAAGGTTTGTGCCAAGTTTCATGCTTTTGTCCAGAAGTGCACGATCTTGGTGAAAATTAGGACTTATCTACTTCACTAGAAGGTATAGTCCAAGGACACATCCCATGTTCTGTTAGTACAGAATATAAAAAAAAAAAAAAACTTTACCCTAAAAGTGCCCCCAATTTCAGGTCTTTAATAAACATTTATGCAAATTATACATATTTAATAAGTATTTTTTATTAGTTTTTCAAAACAGCAAACCCCCATTGAGGGCTAAGGCATGCTGAACTGAACTGAATGTTGGCTGGTTAAAGGTGCATTTCATGTTGCTAGTGCCTTTATTTTGTGATTCACTAGAATCCTGAAGAAACAGTTATTTCCAAAATTTTACAGAAAGTAGACCAGGGGTAGCGCTGCATGGTAAAAGTAAGGGGTCCAGTGGAAGATAATTGGACCCCACCTTTAGTCTAAAAACAAGGGGTCCAAACCAGAAAACGGGTCCAAACATGATTAAATTAAGTGGTCAAAAATGTTGGTTCTCAAACCATGGCATAACTTCCTATATAGCTCCACATCATGATCAGAAGTGTACTAATTCACTCCATTAATGAATGGGCAGTTGAGGAGTGCACCTTTAAGTTTAATTCACCTTCAATCCAAAAAGGCCCTATCTCGACTTGTCACTCAATCTCCCAAATATTGACAAAAACAAAAATCAAAAGAGATTAGAGAACTCAATGCAAACAGTAACACTGTAAAGCAAGGAAAGAAGGGCAAACAGAATGACTAAATTTTATCCCAAGACAAGTTTCACTAAATGCTTACAAGGTATTTTTGAATGTTTTATTTCAAAGTTTGCCCTTTCTCACCTTTGCATCCAAAGTTCCAAACATTTTTGAAGCAACATACACAAGGGCTTCACACAGGCCGTCATGTACTTCTCTAAGCCTAGCCTAGGAAATACATCGCCAAGAAAAATGGTTTTTACTTTGGGAAATTATTCGAAATGCCCACTAATCAACAGAAAAACACATTCGCTAAATTACAGGGTTTTGCATTTTTTGAAAGTTTAAAAGGATGAATTCTTGAGAAAGTTTCGCGTCAACATCACTTTATGTCCGGTCGGCAATTTTGGACTCCCAAGCATGGCAGACTGGGCAGACTCCTTAGTATGTCATGAATGTGTTTCAGAAATGGTTTGCCGTTTGGTTAAGCTGTGATTTATGGACATTTATGATTTTTTTTTGATGGCTAACCCAGTTCATCAGCAACATCTAGAGGGCAGTTTATGATGGAGATTGTGATGGATATATAGCCAGGTACGGCAAAGAATCACTGAGACAAACTTGTGCGTAAGGTTTGTGAATCGGTTACACTTTTTTATCTCCCGGTAAGAAGTAAAATTGGGAGGTTTTCAATTCTCACATAGTACAAGGTGTGTGGTTTGCCGCGTTCAGTTGAAATTGTGGGTACCCTCCAAACCCCCCCCTCATGATTGTGAAAATCGGTGAGTCCATAATTAGCTAATTTTCCAAATTCGGCAGTCCTGGATGCAGAAACGCAGAAAAACGCGACCCCTGAAGTAGAGGCCTAATATGCAGGTACGATTAGGTGCACATACTACACTTATAGCCAACAGTTCACACCCCCCTCGAGTAAGTAGATGTCAATTTTTTGTTAGGAAAGTACGGGGGAGTGGGGGGGGAAATCACAAAATGCCTCTTTAATTCCAATTTTTGGGCAGGTAGGTAAAAGTATGATATAGAGAAACTAAAATGTTTGAAAATCTGTTGTATTTAGTAGCTCTTTGTATTTAAAATTGCATGGATTCTTTAAATGTTTCAGCACCAAAACAATTCAGCTCCTTTTACATAACCAAATGAAACAATACCAATTCTTGAGTGAGGTTGTTAAAATCTCATATCAAACATTTTTTCTGCTTTGATTTATTGTAAATGTTATTTTGCTGGAAATTTTCAGGATTAGTCACTTCAGGTACATTTGTGGTGTTAATTTTTACATTTGAAAGAGGTGATTGAAGGACTGGGTTAGTGTACACATTTCATCCACCAAAAAAATTGAAAAAGAAATATCTTTCTGCACTTTTATGGTCAGTTTCTGATTTTTTCCGGTTACAATCAGAGGGTGTAGAGTCAACCCACAATTGCACCAGATTTGCGGAAATGTTTCACCTCAATAGGGTTCATGTGATCCCACAAAACATCCTATTCATAACACAT
Source organism: Ophioderma brevispina (assembly GCA_023653785.1). NCBI lineage: Eukaryota > Metazoa > Echinodermata > Ophiuroidea > Amphilepidida > Ophiodermatidae > Ophioderma > Ophioderma brevispina. The sequence continues at coordinate 53,562 of JAMKCH010023369.1, forward strand.
TTTTAAAAAAATCATGACTTTATTGCTCATTTCAGCCCCAATCAAATCTGCGACGCGTCGCCCTGCGCTATCGCAGTGAGTATTGATCAATTGACCTCTGCTGATTGGCCAATCCTCTAACGTATTTATGTTACTAGGGCACCTTGTTACTAGGGGGCGCGTGCAGCTGTGCATACGCAGTCACCGCAAGCATTTTAAACGTTGCGTCGTCAGATTTTGATTCTAGACATAATAGGGAATTTTTTGCATAATCATGACATATCTTGTGGTTCTTAAATAAACTTTTGGAACACTTTTTATCCGTAAGTACTGTTCTTCTAGGCACAATTGCAATGGCTTAGGGTAATGATTCAAAACCCCCCTGGGTTAAATAATAAAATATATATCGTTCTTATGAGGTGCAAAATCTTCAAAGGAACTCAGAGTGCCAGAACACAAATGCATACAAAATCGAACAAAACAGCTTGACCCAGGAAAAGCTTGGCGTTAAACATGGGTTTTGGAGCTTGACGTTGGATGTCTTGGAGAGCGTGGGATTATGGAAATTGGCTGTTTTGGGAAGTGATTCTAAACAGCAAGACATTGCCAAGTTTGCATCGAGTTAAAATCCAGATATCTGGGACTGAATTCAGGTATAATATTATTATCCGGTAAAGCAGAGCTATGATACGAAGGAATTACCATGCGCGAAGCCCGCATGGGGCTAAGCGGCATGCCATTCAAAATATATTTAATAACAATGAGGCGGTCTCGAACCACAAAAATTCCCCCCCCGTCGCGATATTCAATGGGGGAAATATTATTTTAAGATCACAGGGAATTGTGATTAAAATAAGTGGTTCTCAAACCAATGAAGCTGCTGCCATAGCAGTTCCAATTTGAACGGTATCAAAGTTGACGTATTGACCATATAACTATTTGTAGTTATTTGACTGAGATGACCCTACATGACCTTGAAAATGACCTCACAATTTTCGATGTCGAAATGTTTACCACATCCACAAGTTTTCATGACCTCCACATGTTTGTTAGGTGACCTTGAATAACCCGACGACCTTCACATTTCGGCAATGGATGCGACTACAACCCTCAGTTGTTCAATACTTGGATGACCCCACATGACTTGAAATGACCATCAAAATTTTTTGGCACTGATGTTGACCACACCCCCAAGTTTTTTATCATCCTACCACATACTTTAGTGTTTTGACCTTGTGGTTGACCCCACATGAACCTTCAAAGTTTTTGGCACTGTAAATGCTGACCACACCCACCAAGTGTCAATCATCCTACCACCTACTTTAGTGGTTTAAACCTTGATGACCTTCTTGACCTTGTAAAATGACCTTCAAATATTTCGGCACTGAATTTACCCCCACAACCCCACCAAGTTCATCATCCTACTACCACCATTGAAGGGCTATAGCATTTAATTCCATTTGACCTGGAATGCCCTGCATGACCTTGAAATGACCTTCAATTTTTCGGCACTGAATGTTTGACCACACCCACCAAGTTTAATCATCCGACCACAATTGACAGGGCTATAGCAATTAATTCCATTTGACCTTGAATACCCCCCGCATTACCTGAAATGACCTTGTTCAAATTTTTCGGGCGACTGAATGTTGGCCCACCCCCCACGTTTCATCATCCTGACACATTGCCAAGGCTTATAGCAATTAATCCCATTTTTGAACTCATTTGAAACCTTTGACCCCTGCCACTTGCCCCACGGTCCGCACTCATCCACCGCCTAATTGAGATGCATCTATGTTGCGCAGATGGACACCCATACTTCTTAGATCAAAAGATACGTGTTTACAAGGCTTATAAACAATATATCCTATTTTTGACCAAAGTTGACCATATTTTGACCATATTTGACCTTTTGACCTATGTCACAATGACCACTTTACATCAAGCCAACGCCTACTTGAGATGCATCTATGTTGCGAGCTGACCCCCACCTTGCGTAGATCCGAGATATTCTGGAGCACGCACACGCACCCGGACCGCAGGGCATTTATGTCCCCCTTTTTTTGGCCAACTAAGTGGGCCGGGCGAACCAATAACAAAATGTGTTCGTTTTTTCTTAAAACAAATATTTTTTCCATACATTACTTATAACCCCAATTTATGCCCCACGCGTAGAAGCAAAGATCACACCCCTCTGTAAATGGATCGGGCAAGTACGCGGACACTGACCTGATACAAAAATATACCTGGAAGCATATCCTTTGATCTCCTCCTACGTTGGTATGATAAATTCCAACAACAAAGACCCCGGAGTGTTTTTCAACATGCCCTGATCAAGTTTTTTAGGTTACCAATGGACTTTACATAGTTTGGAATAAGCTTGCTCTTTGTATGAAATAAAATGCATGCACGGGTGCTGTTATCAATGAGAATATCCAAGAGCTGGATAATTTTTATTTTCATAAAAACAATGTCCATAATTCATTTAGCTTCTACAACATGTACAATATATACATACTTTGAATACACACAAATAAAAAACATATTAGAACACGAATAGCTACACTTTGTCTTGTCTGAAGTATGTTGTGACAACATATACCCAGTGCTGCCTTTCAGTTGCAGTACACTTGTGCTTTGACTATGCAAGTGCTGAAGTCAGTACATTGTGTATGCCTATGTTGTTATATAGGGCTTATTATATTTGATGAAACGAAACAGGCTCAGTGCACCCATTGGATTACGCGCTTTATTCCGTCAGAGTGTAAAATGTACGATCACAGAATAAAGCGTGTAATCCTATGGGCGCACTGAGCCTGTTTCGTCGAATATAATAAGCCGTTACGTAGTACTGGACTGATATAATTCCATTCCGCTTGCCCCTTTGGGATTGTCCTGAATAGAAACCACTGCGTTTTTGGATTCAAGAAGTTTAAGGGCCATTCTTCGGGAAGTCACACATGACCTAACTTTATTTGTCCGCCTTGACAAAACAACCAATCTAGCGAAAGTGGAAACATTATTTTTGGTTAGGTTCTGTCCAAACCTAACCAAAAATAATGTTTACACTTTTGTTAGATTGGCTGTTTTGTCATGGTAGGCAAATAAAATGTGGTTATGTGTGTGACTTCCCAAAGAATGGCCCTTAAAAGGAGAATGTGACATCTTTTTTGCACAGGGGAAGGAAATTGGTGTACAGCCAAATTTTTGTTGGCACTTGGTAAGCTTTTGATTTTACTTTGTAACATGAAGCATTGCAAAGTTTAATGTAGTATTTCAAAGTGCAAACTTTCTTAGGCACAGTTTCAAGATGCAATGCTATGACATAAAATTCAAGGGTATCAAGCACCATTGCAAAAACATTTAGCAGTAATCAATTCTTCCCAATTGGTAACATGACAAATATAACATGGTCATGGTGATGACAAAATCATTACACAGATGAGCATGTGAGCTACAGCATTCGTCTAACTTAGACTCTTGGGCTGGTATTCTGAAAGGGAGTCTAACTTTAGACCTAAGTTTAAACCAGAGTTAGTCCTACATGAGTGGACCTTTTTTCCTTTGAAAATACTGTGAAAGTTAAATGTAACAGGTGATAAAATTCCTCATGGATGGGCCAGAACAGTCCATCCATGAGGAATTTTCACACCTGTTACAGCACATTTTTAGAGCATGTTGGAAGAAAAAAAGGTCCACTCATGTAGGACTAACCCTGGTTTAAACCCAGGTCTAAAGTTAGACTCCCTTTCAGAATACCAGCCTTAATCACTAATAGACCATATTTTTATAGAATTGGCCCATTCTTGCCATTGATGGGGCACAATCAGTGTGAATGTTGTCGCCAGTGGTTGGCAAGAGTCCATCTCTCTAACACTGTGCAGTGATGTCATAACCTTGACGCACACGTCAAGATATGCAGTCTTTGTGCGCATGTGTAAAAACGCCGTCGCTTTTAGCCAGTGTGCTCGGTTTACAGGTGCGATTAAGGTAGGGAAATGGAGTATAGTGGACAACTGCCTTGATTTCATTATTTTCTAATCAGGAAAGCAAGACAGTTTTGTGCTAGCTATGCACCAGCAACAACTTTCACATCGGTTCTGCCCCATCAGCGGAAGGGAAGGGTCAATTGCAAAACAACGTAAGGTCTATACCTTTTGCCAAATTTTTAGTGTTTAACCTTATTACAAATACATTCATCTATGGTGGGTGTCACCTTAAAGATCCATGGACACGGCTGAGTAGACATTTCTTAATTTCTTACATTTTCGTACCTCAACAGTATCCTGATCATATCGCAACACAGATTTTTAAAGTGAACATCGTGAAAGTGTTAAATTTCAAGGATAAATATACCCAAACTGACAGGGCCTTCTCCTGTTTTCGGGAACGCGTATCAAGATGCTGGAGTTGGATTTGACCCCGTTAATGACATCAGAGTAACAAGTTGTAAACAATTAAAGCTCACATCGTGACACATGCACAGTGCGGTGCATAACAGCAGGACCAATAGGACATCGACATGATGCATGACTTCATGACACATTGCATGACGACGAAAAAACTGTGATCTATAGCTATTATTTATCATTATTTAAACAATTATTAGATCAATTCAAATTTCGAAAATTTACTGTGTGAAACACCTGGGACGACGAAGTCTGGTCTTGTTAAGCGGACGAACAAAACCCACTCCAGGTATCTCTCCTTGTCGGTTTCTTTGTCTGGGAAATTGAATAAAGCTATTCTGTTCTGATTCTCCTTGTCGGTACAGTCGCTGCTGGTGCAGCCGTCGACAATACAGCGCATTAAAATCGTAATTTTAAGAAAAATTATGCCATAAGATACAACACCTACGATGCATATACCGCGAGAAGTCAACTGTGTACGTAGGCAAGAAAACTGGGCCACGCGCTCGTCCGTTCCACGATGACGATCATGACGCGTATCGCGTATTTGTTACTCGGACGTCACTTCCGGGTCATCGCTGCCAGCGCGATAATCACTTTCGTTTTGGAATTTCCTTTGAAAGCTTGTCCAAAACACATGATATTATGCCCAATTTTTATCAAATATACAGTTTCTCAATTACTGCTTCATGAAGATTTTACATTGATACCAATACATACTATGATTGAAACCATTTTTTGGTGGTATTATAAGGACCTTTAAGGACAGTGTCAACGTTGAGTTTCCGAGTACCTATTTTGGTTTGTAACTTTGCAAATATTTGATTATTGTATGTAAAAGTATACATTTCTAGAAAGAAAATTGGACGATGAACCCGATGGTGGCATCAGATTAAAGCGGCACTGGCACATTTTCACAAAATATGAAATTTCTTCAGTTTGCTCTCAAATGATAGTCTAGGCCATTGGAAGAACAGAGATATATTTTACACATAAAAATAACATACCCAAAACAGATAGGGACATTGATATGAGGATAAAGACATCCAGGTAATTTGTAGGCCAACTTTTAAGTTTTCCATAACTTTAATCAACAAATGTGTATATTACATGAATATTTTTGACTCGTACTCACTGATATTAAAACCACAAAGGTTATAGACATGCGTGGGAAACATGCATACGGCGTGCATGTTCTTGTGTTAAACGCCATTTTCGTCGTCTGCTGAATTTAACGTCGCCGGCGACGTTAAATTATAAAATCGTTCTGTTTACCCATAAGGTAGCTGATTTGGTCTTAATCATTTCGGGTGAGGGCTTTTGTATATAAAAGCCTTACAACCATGCAAAAATATCGATTTTGAAAAATCTTGAGAGCGCACTATTTTTCAAATGTGCCAGTGTCTCTTTAATGTAAAACTTTCTGTATTTGAGAAAAATACTAAAAAAACATGATTTTGCCCCAAAATTTTCAGACAGCATAACAAAACAATTTGAATTTTCATGATTTCTTATGTTATTTTTTAGAAACAAGACAAATTTGTCTAGGGACATTTTTTTCATTTTTTTTATAATAGAGCTTATTTTCGAAATATAAGGAAAAATGTCAAAAAAGTGTGATTTTTAATTTTTTTCCAAAATTTGAGTATATATTGGAGAATATCTTTAGTTAGCAATATCGAAAAATTTAAAAATTTAGAAAACCGTTTCCTAAGAGAAGACCGATTGCTACGTAGGAAAGTTTAAAAAACTTAAACCTTTTACTTCTTCGATATTTTTGGGTTATCTTGTCTGAACATTTGCCCAATTTGCGAAATTGAACATTGGGAAATCTGTGTTTTAGTAAAGAAAAGTGACTTCACGCCATTTCAAGCTGTCTCTCTCTTTTCTCTCAAAATACTTATCTTTGAACGTCACAATTGAGTAGTTTTGCAAGGTGATGAAAATACCTCTTTATGCACATGAATCAAAACAATCTTTTGTCTTAAACTCCAGAAATAGAAGAAATTGAAATTTTCATCTGGTCTAAATAAGCGCCCTTGGTTAAAATTTTCCAAATATTATTTTTGTTGTTTTTCCAAGATGCGTTCGCGTAAAATACATTTAAAACAACGCGCACCGGGCATACATTTCGCATCAAAAATTCACCACGCGACGCGATCTGCGCCTTGCGCCCGATGCCGTGAAATGTGCTTACATTCCCGCCGTTAAGACATGTGGTTTTGTGACTTTAAAGCGTCCAAGTAGCTATTTTTAAAAATCGGTAAAAAATACAGCTCAGGAATTGTCTGCAGTGGATAATCTTGGTTGGTAACGATAGAGCGCACAGGAGACTGTGTAAAACTAATCTGATCAAACTAAAACGGGGCTCGTTTTTTCTTTCACTCACAATATCTAAACTCACACGTCTTTAGAATAAGAAATATGCTGTCTCAGACAACCAATATTTGATGCTGAACTCCCCGATGGCTATTAGCATTGGGCCAAGACCTTCACTAATTACTCTTTTAATTGCATGTCAATTCTTGTAATGACTACCAGCAGTCATGTTGGCAACCCGCGCGAAATTCCACAAAAAGGACATAAAAATGCCCATTTTTTTGCTGAATATTTTTATAAGAAGGTCCAAATAATTAAAATTTGACAAGTCCCCCTTTTGGAGACAAGAATTCAAAAAGCCCCAAAACGGACCATTTGGGGGAGGGTGTAGGTCCCCCTTTTACCAAAAAAGTTCCACTTTATCTAGATCTGCACCCCCTAAAAAATCCTGCGTACAAGCCTAGAGACAACAATGTATCAAATATATAGGGTCTTTTAGTTATTCGTTCACTGATGCCAAGAGTGCTTTAGTTGGTAACCCTAACACAATCTCTTGTCCTGCAAATTAGGAACAAAAAACGCTCTAAATACAGCAGGTTGCAAACCCAACTCCTGGCTCTTACCAGTTTTAATCCATACTGCGTTTCACAATCCCATAATTAAAATTAAATCCTATTATTTAGATTTTCCTTGGACATAGCAGATCCCAACACATGGTTTTGCCCTTGATCTCCTAAAATATATGCAGAGTTTGGGTCAACAGACGGCAAATTTTGGCGCATTTTTCAGAAAATTTGCAGTAAGATTTTACCTGTATCTCTCAATGCAGATAGCCACAGATAATTATGGTGATACTCAACTGTAGAATATTTTGCACACCACCAATATCAGATTTCTGGTTTTGTAGATACTTTAATACCAATATAACATTTTGGCAAAAAATGGCCCTTTTTTTTTTACTGTAATTTTCAGCTTGTTACTATTTAGGATGTTATTATGTTTTAAATAGCCACAATATTCTGGTATCCACTTCTATTTCAATGGCAGAGTGATTATGCAGATGAGTCTCTTCTTGTGTCTTTACTCTGTTCTTTGTCCCATTCACTTGTAAATCTGAAGCCACCTCTGTGAATAAATGATCCCAGTCCCAGGGTTTGTCCTCCTCACAACGTCTACTTATGGTGATAGCACTTGGTCAACAAGTTTCAAATCTATTTCATTGTCCCCTGTATGTAAGGACATCACATATATAGGGAGTGAGTATATGATATGTCCCGGCATGGGATATTTTTGATACTCTTTTTACACCCTGGCTTGAAAAGCAGTTTTAGGAAAACCTACGTTATGCCTTAGCACGAAACACTACTTGAGATAATTAAAGTAAATTTTCAAACAACTTTAATACAATGCCTTATCCTTGACGACTTCCCCTGACGGACATAGAAGGCGGAATCTAACACTACATAGTCCGTATTAAAGCACTGAACAAGAATGACCTATGACCAGAACCAGGTAATACCAATTGACAACATAGACTATCTACAGTCGTTATGTTCGCCTAACTCACATTTAGGAAAAAACCACGTTATGCTAACGAACCACTCCTGTGAGATATTTAAAGGTAAATTTCAAACAATTTTAATACAATGCCTAAATGAGAGTTGTTTGAACCAGAGCCCTGCTCGTGACCCATAACACGCAAACATGTACAGTACAAACACAAAACATATGATAATGTCACAGAACTAAAACATGTCTAGTTGCCGTAATCAATCATGTATATTTTCCAGGACACTTGCCATCCTGGTAAATTTAAGTCCACCTCCTGTCTGAGTTCACATCACTGGTGAACCTTCTAATATGTCAGTAGACAGTGATGCTGCTGGCTTTTTGAATGAACATAGTGTTATTGAACACTGATATAGTTTCCAGTGGCTAGACGATGGCTATTTCGGGGTCACATTCATGTCAAGTGTGCAGTGGCCAGTGGGACGAAAGGATTTTGCACTATATACCATGCATCCAAGACCCGCTAACTTGATGGCCTCATTAAGAATTGTAGCCACCGTACTAGCTGAGATGGCCTTGTATGGTGTCGGTAGTGAAGCGCGTAAGAGAAACCACGGGATTCCCAAGCGTCAATCGAGTTCGTCCAAACTATTATAATCCTGTAGCGTTGTACAGGGTTCGGCTTGTCTTCTTTGGTAGGCTGGAGAAAAACAGCAAAGACAGTCCTAGTAGTGTAATTCTTGATGGCCGTGGAGTGTGATCTCAGCCCCTCCAATGCAAAATTCGACTGTTCGTGGGAAAAAACAAAAAACAAAACTCTGATGTTGTTCCTGATACACTGTCAAATGACAATGCTTTCCGGGGTGCAATGTCAGATGTCTAAGCCGATCAGTTGTGACAGTGCAGTAAGAAATCACTTTCCAACTCGAAGAATTCCTTCACACTTAGCTCGCTTTAAAGGCCAACATGCGTAAACAGTTCACGAAAGGCCGTAGCGGATTCACTTTTGACTGTTCATAGGTCTGTGGGCCAGATTCACCAACGTCAATTAAAATTCTTCAGGTGATAATCCTCTAACAAATTAGTAACACCGTAACTTGAAAAACATGTGTGTCATAGCCGACATGCCACTTTAATTTTTTTTTTGCGACCTTGGTGAAGTGCGATTTATCAGCTAGTTCACAGAGAAATTGTGCAATATCCTTTGTGTGCACAGGGGAAGGGAAATGGTATTGTGGTCCACATTCACAAAACACAATTAATGCGCAGAGTTAGTATCGCATTGTCGCTATTAACCGTGACGGCCCAGAGAGCAGCGTATTTGTTGTGCCCTCTTCAGTGGCACTGGAGTTGGGGTGTGGTTTGCCCACAAATTCTCCAGGCAAATATTCGCCATTTCTTGTTTTTGACACGCTCTTCGGGCCTTCTGTTTGTGCTCTGTGTGAGTCCCATTTTTGGTTAGTCTTACAGGGGGGGGGGGCCCGTATATTGATAGCAGTTTGAGTCTCTGAACCACGGTTGCGATGGCCACCATGGTGATATTAAGGTTGCAGATGCTCCTTGGCCTCTATTACTCGCAAGACCTGTGGAATCAACCATGAATGGTGGATTCACGTAATTGTTGTGTTTGGCACCAATCTTTTTGGGCGGGGGAGTCTATCCCGAGGATAAGGATCCGGTAGCGGCTGTTGTAGCATGGACGGAGGTTTAAAAAGTCGCGACGCGGCCTCGTATGTGTGCGGGCCCCAAATTTGATTTAATTACGCAAAAGAGGTTTTGGTTTAAGCCTCCACGTAGTGGTCGGACAGAACGAGAGATTAGGCATTGCATCGGCCGTTGTATTGAGGGCGCCCTTTAGGTATCGTGCAGTTAGTGTTGAGTTTTTTGTCGTGCAGCCTCCATCCATATTGCGGTCGCTAATTGCGATAGATCCGGACTTGGTCCTCCCAAATGGTTGATGTAGGCGGGCTGGGCGTATATGTTGTGGTTAACCTTGAATACGTTTGCCCATAGGAAACGCGCGTGACTTTAATCCCATAGTACTGCCATCATTTCGCGGTAATTGAGGGCCATACGACTACCTTAAACGGGGATTCCAAAATCCTGCTGCTGCTAGGTTTGTGTTCTTGACAACGGCCCCCCCAAAAAAACCGGTCATAGATGCATACGCTCCATTTGAAAATCGATGGGGCCCGTATGTATGGGGGCGCCATTCATTGATTTAGTGCCTGAGACACCATCCAGATCTGTTCGGAGCGGGGGGTCGATAATTAGCACATCGCTCCAATCTCTTTGGATGCTCACAAGCGATATGTGTTGCGCAGCAAGAGTTTTGTGGCAGAAATGCTTTTGCCATTGAGACACATTGTCCAGCAATTCTTGCCAAGATTCTGCGCATACATGTTGGCTGTAGTGTGAGTTATGCTTTGTGCGGAACTTGTGTATGCGTTCCGTTTGGTATGCGCAGTGGGGCTTGTCCCTTGTGTTATCTTGTAACCAATGAACGTTTTTGTGCTGTCTGGGTTGTGAGTGTATGATTTCTCTAGATTATCACCCATCCTAATCTATGTAACGTGTCTATAAAAACAGACCGTTGACTTTGCATTGCACTGTTTTTGGGCTATAAAATGAAAATCATGACATATGAGGAAAGCCTAATATCTTTCAAACGACGTTATTGAATAATTGGACGAATAGTTTTGCAAAAAAAAATAAGGGCTGGCACTCAATCCAAAAGGTTAAAATCTGCCAAACAAAGTAACGACCTTGAAAACTAATGCCTAAATATTGTTGGTGTGCACAGGCACAGGTATATGATGATACCCATTCTTGATGTCCAAGGTATCAACTGGTCATGAGGTTGAACATATAAACATCTGTGTTATGTCCTCATATTGAATTTGAGTTCATCACACGATTGGTTTGATATGCCGTAGGAGGTCCACAATAAGCCTGTGTTTACCTCCCTTTTGGAACACAACCTATGGGGGAATACACACCGGGGGGTCTTCAACTTCTCGTATGGCTCCAGAACTAAGCAACACGTTGATTTCCTGCCGAATAAATTGAAATTGAACGAAATTGAAATTTTTGTGGGAAGATGAAAACTCCGGGTTGCTATGAAACGGTATATAAATACCCTCACTAATCCAATTCAGTACCTCTTCAGGAGCCCAATGGTTTTCCAATTTAATGCAATGATTGATCCTTAAATTTTGATGCCCGAAATTACATTGTTTTACCAAAACACATGTTGAAAATGCTAAGAAACACTAATTTAAACAATACTGATTATGACAGCGTTAAGTACAACTAGAAAACCCACCTATTCATTGGGGAAAACACACTTAAACTGTAATGTATAACATTATACCTTATGTGAACCTGATGTAAAATATACAGCCCAAGACTAATCTTGACATATGCTCTGATGAGTCCTGGCTTACTCTAAACAGTATGAGTGTCCAAAAGTGTTCTATCGCACCTTGTAGTGCAACCACTTAAAATTATGTCCTGTATCAAGGACCCATTTTCCCGGAGGCAAATTGCGTGGATCCCTTACAAAGTTGCAAACACCTCGTGTTAGTCTAAGTTTTAAAACTAAGATGGAATGCTGTGGGGTTACACTGCGAGATGAGTACTGGGTTTATAAAGATTCACCGTGTACTTGTCCACGTCCACGATAATTGCAATTGTTGTATCCACCTCTGTAGCTGAAACCACCACGTCGACGATCGCGCCAGTTGAGATCGGGTGCATGCTGATGTAGTAGACTGGAAAAGTTGTTGCGCTGCACTCGCAGTATTTTAGAAGCAAGGTTTGAGATCTTTTGAGATATGAACTCGGGTACTCAAAACCGGATGTATTTTTCTGCAACGACCTAAACATTTGCGCCGTTGTTTTTGTTGGAATTTATTGCACAATCAGTGTTGCGTTTTCATCTTGCAGATATCTTCATGGGCATTTGGATCGTACACAAATTACAGTAATCTCGGGAGTTTAGTCCATACCTGGTTGTACAAGTCCCTAACCAATTGATGGTGGTTTCCACATATATTGCTGAACGAGACAACACTGCAAAGTTTGTTGTCATCTTCTTTATCCCCTGTTTTTGATCGCACAAATGCAGGTCTGCTGGCAGTTACACCTTAGTAAAGAGATTCCTTAATGGTGTTGCAAAATATGCTTGGCATCCACTAGATTCTAAAGTTTCGTCCAGGCGACTCAAACTGTCGTGCGCAAAATCATCGGACGGATTGTCCATTACCCTGCACTGATTGGTTATCGTAATTGTAAACGAATGTAATCATTCAGAATGACAATACGCGAAGACTCAAGTAGTTGGAGCTCAATTTCGGTTTTTCGTGTACCTTTTGCTTCAATACGACTCAAGCCGAGATCAATTGAGGAATTATGCTTGAGATTTGATGTCACCGTAGAGATCTCAAATCCGAAGATTGTGTAAGCATTTCGCGATTTTTTGGCTGTTTCCGCCTCCATATCCGCCAGTGGAAAGCACTGAACAAGGAATGACCTATGGACATGGACCAGAGCGGAGATACTTGCAGTATGTTTTAACTGTGTTATGTTGCTTAAAATAGGGATGACTGGAAGTGGCGAAAAAATGCATTTTGTCCCAATTTTTGATTAACTGAATTTTGGACCAAATTATGTAAAGAGGCTAAGGTGGTTCACATTTGGTCCTCTTTAGCACTAGCTGGAGATGTCTTGGGAGTCGGGTTGGGGGTCCCCCCCCCCCCCCCCCCCCCGGCTCAATTGCCTCAATACACCACTGCGGATTGTTCTCAGTGTCAAATGGTGGGCCCTGCTCTCAGGAACCAAAGCGAGGCACTATTTTCCAGCCGTATTTACGCAATGAGAGGAAAGAATTTTGTAAGGTGCCACACCTATGGGAATTCGGACCAGCTCAACGGTAATAAAAATGCATGTTGAAGGAGGTGTGCAGAAGAGAAACTGAATTCTCCCAATGGGATTCCAAAATTAGTATGTAAAGTATACTGATATTATCTGGAACAACTGGGAAGAAGACTGTCTATGTTCTCCATCAGCAACTGACAAAAAAAATGATTGCCCACTATTGGTCTAAATTTTCTTTATGGTCATGATTTGATGTTCCTGTTGTACACATCTCATTGTATATAAAATGTGACTGAGGGCAATTGTGTGATGCTACTTACCAATGTCACAATCTGGGAGTGTTTGAGAAGGTCATTGTCCAGTTCTCGTTAGGTTGCTTACTCATTCACGTGCCACTGTTGGAGGAGCCGCTACTTGCGTCACCATGTTCTTCCTTGTGGAATTCATCCAAATCAGGAATACAATGAATGTCTGTGAAAAAAGAGAAAAGATCCTGATTGTTTCTTATTTAGCTGATTTTCCTTGTAATGGGGGAAAGGCAGTTTAACTGATCTGGCACCAACATTAAAGGTGCATTTTGTGATTCTAGCACCTCATTTTTGTTTACGCTTCATTAGAGATTAATAAGCCAAAATTATTTTAAAAATTCAGTGTAGTTTGACGAGCGCATTTTAATGTCATGAGCAAAGTTTTATAACGATGCCCGTAGGCTGCTCCCTGTGTTGGAGTTTCTGTCTGTTTACGGGCAGAGGAAAGAAATACAAAAATTATGAATTTCTGACAGTAGATTGGAATTTTCACATAAAATTAGGCCACATACTATTCCCAAGCCAATGGTTCAGATACTAGAAAAATCTAAACTTTTTTTAGGTAATTTGGGGGGGGGGCAAGACTGTGGATCATAAAAGCCCCTTTCAAATGTCAGTATTGTGTGGTATATGGATTCCTTGCCTAGTATTTTCAGGTGCACACACTGCCCACAGCAGTGTTATTACAACATATTTATACACAAATTCAGCATTTCACAACATCACAATCTTATCACCAATTCTTATTATTTCCATCACTATTATGCACACATTTATATACACTACTGCCCTGAACCTAGGGGGGTGAGTGACCAGATGTTATTTCTACGCCAAACTGGCATGACACTCGAAAGTGTAGCTAATACATTCAGTACAAGTCAAATGAATAAATTTCTGCTTATTCAATCGGCAATAAAACTTGAAACTTGATTATTTTTAACCATTGTAAAAAAAAAGCCAACAGGACATTATTTTTGTGGGTAGTAGGTTACTGAGGATATATTGTAATTCCTCGACTGCAATCAGTTGAAGGCCGATTATAAATAAATCTGATTGACCGAATCATTGAATGACTTTGTGATACCAACAATTTGATGAACTAACAATTCTTAAATTTACCAG
>JAMKCH010023370.1:0-38845 GCA_023653785.1 Ophioderma brevispina
CTAGATGATCAACTGGTTTGTTTTTTTACTTGGCCTAAATAGTAAACATAACCATGTTCCCAAGACCATATTTCTAAAACATTGCATTAGTGATGCATGGCCAATGCAGGCCATACTGAGAAATCTAGAATGGCCGACCGTATGCAATGTGATCATTTTGCGTGAAAACTTTCCTAAGCAGTTTCATCCTTCTAAATGCAAACCTAGTGAATTTGTAGCAGCAAATAGTGTTTTTCTGTTGATAAGTGGATGTTTTAGATAATTTATCAAAATGAAACCATGTTTCATAGCCATGTTATTCTGTTGTAATGAATGCATGTTATGAAGACCAGGCCTACAGTTTTGCAGTCATGATGGACTGTGTGTATGCAATCAGGAATATTGAAGTCCTATAATGTCAGTGCTCAAAATAAGATCAAAACAGAAAAAAATTCAAATGTATGAACCTGTGTCAGCACACAGACCCCACTATAATGAGTCTTAGTAATGCAGGGAGTTAGAAAATTGAGATGTAGCTTTCTGCTATACATTGCTTTGTTCTGTCAGAATTGGTATTGAGTAATGTTACCTCCTGCACTCAATGCTTTTAACCTACGTGTACCACACATGCCCTTACATGCAGTGGGTAGGACATACCAAACAGCAACAGTGAATTCAAATCGGCATCAACATCCGGCGTAACCCGAGTGCTATTCTTTTTCAAAGACTTAACGGTAGGAGGGCGCTCTTACGCATATCGGACGGTTACAGACAAAAACTTGAATAAAGGCTCTCTGGTCACAAATATTTAAATCTAAATGACCTTTATTGGAAATTACACTGTGTTGCAGTGGGTTAATCCACTAACCCTGACAGATTTTGAAGTCAATAATTTATTCCAATATCATCATGATATTACTAAGATTGATTTAACAAAGGTTTAAAAGGTGATTTTTCTTTAATGTAATGGACCCAGGATCGGCAATAGAAAATACATGTAAGAATTCCATAAATTACTGTTTGGAAATCCCAAATGCTCCAAACAACCGTGTTCTGCCTCTGCCCCCCCCCTCCCATGCGTATCTTTGTCACTGCATAAAAGTTATGATATTATTCAATACTTCTGGGTGGACAAAGTTCAGATCATCATTTTTGTATTATCGGATGTCAACACAAGACTTATTATCTTACAGAATTGCAAACTCTGGGATACTTAAGGTTGACAGTGATAATGATGATGATGATAGAGATATAGACTGGACCTTTGCTCTTGATAAGAAGCGTAAGTGAATTACATTATCAAAACTGTCAAACACATTAATTTAAAGGTGCATAATTTCTTAACTGGTATTTCTAAAATACAAGTTGATTGTGATTGTAACCATAAAAGAGAAGGTACAAGAATCCCAAAATGCACCTGTAAGACGTAGGGTTATGAAGTCAAAGGTCAAAAGTATAAACCATGTCACATCAATGAGCTCCAAGTGTTCAACCACAGGCAGTAATCCTATTAGTACTCATAGCTGGATGTAATGCAACATGGAAACTGCATACTGTACTATTAATTGTATTTTGTTTTAACACACTCTCAGTGATTAATCTGAAAGAGTCAAATTATTTGAAATTTGCAGGAATAACTTAAAAATGAAGGATATCTGTAGAATTCTCATGTTACTTTTTCCAACTGAAAAATTGACAGAAAAGGAAGAAAACGGCAGTGTTGAAAGATACGAATCTCAATTCAATACGTGTTGTAGTACATGCAAGTGTCCGTACGGACAGGTAATGAGTAAAATATCTGATTTGCTTCTAGTCTTTTCATTTGAAGGGTATGTTAGGACACCCGTACTTGTTACAGACATGCAAAAATCTGATTTTTAATGATTTTTTTTATTTTCTGCTTTAGCAAATCACTGATAGTGCCTTTAATGGTACATAAATGCTGGATTGTGGTTGGATTTTTAAAACACATCCTATTTATTAATTGCAAATTCTATCATTTTGCCTGTCACTGCCTGTGAAAATTGACCTGAGAATGGTGACATGTTAGTCATCCCACCTTGCAGGCTGGCATTAATGGTACTTAAACACATTGAGCTTATGGTTGATTTGCATCTGTTAAACAATGAGTTAGAATGCGATCTTGTTTACAGTGAACATGTTGCGATTGGTGTACCAATTTGTTTGTTTTTGCTCTAAATGGCTTAGGTAGAAGAATGTCAAGTCAAAATTTCATACTACCAGGAAAAATGGAAAATGCATTTTTTTTTCTTTGAATTTTATTCATTCTTGGCCAGCAAATAACTCCATAGTTAATAAAGAATTGAGTAAACCTCAGAAAAGGACAATTGGTGCATTATCATGGTGTATTTCTCATGCATTTTCTTTTTCAGCACCCTCAAAGAAACAAAGGAAAGACAAGTTGGGGAATAACTCTCCCAGGAGATCAAAAAAAGGAGGCAGAAATGGCAGGCGAAATTGGTACAATGAGATTGGTAAGTTGTTGGATATTTACAATTGGCAATTTTAACAGTAAATGCCTGGTAATAAAAAAAATTATCATTTTCAACAAGGATTTCTTTAAATTTTACATATTTTTGATGAAAATAAAGAAATGTGAAGTGAAAATACTTCCCAGCATATCCTTCTTTATTTGCTAAGATTTCAGCCTGTGGCACTTTGTTACAATTATAATTATCCCCACTACAAATAATATTGTAGGGGACTCTGTGGAACCTGGCATGAGTTTTTCTGTTTGTTTGTCCCAGTTTTTCAGAAAACTTGAGACCCAGTTGTCTCTCCCTTTTGGCCTGCTCTTTGGTGAGCAGTTGCCCGGGGAGCTCTACTAGGATGCAGGGAATAGGCAGTTGCACAGGTAGAGGCATGTAGTACCAGGGTAGGGACTTATGATGGTAATGCCCTCCTTTTCACCGGATGGCTAGGTACCCGCCCAGTTGGAAACTAGCTGCTACGCAATATCCTGTGCCATTTCACACCCCAAGGGTAAAAGTTACTAAAATGGTAAAAAAGTCCACTCTAATTTGTACAGGGATTCAACATTGAAGTTACTTTGATTATCTTTGAAATACTTGCAAATTATGGCCCGGGAAGGAACTTAAAAAAAAAACTATAGGTTTTTGCGTAATTGCTGATAATTTTTGAAACGGTATCTGCGTATACTGAAAATTCCTTCACTGCATGAAGCCTATCATGGTGCGCACTTTTTTGCAGTGTGAAAGTGTGTGATATATCCGGCTTCAGGTATGCAAATGAGCTACTTAACTATGCATAATTACTGTATCTCTGAAACAGTACAACGTAATAGGAAAATTTCCTTCGCTGCTAAAGAATACTATGCCCTGCGTCTTTTGGGTGAATCATAATTGGGTCAAACTGGCATTTTGGGCATAAATATGCTAATTAAGTGTCCATAATTGCTATTTAAGAAAAAAAGGTCCGTAAGGCATATAATGATGTAACTAGGTTAGGAAGTGGGTTGAATAAGTTTTTGTCTCGACCTCATTAGATTTTTGGGGTAATTAGGTAATGCAAATGAGCTCTTGCTATATGTTTACAATCAACGTTACAAATCATATACACAACAATTCTGTCATTCACTGCATGAAAGCCTGTTATGTTGCGCATCTTTTTTGCCATTTGAAAGTTACGTGATATGTGGCTATGTATGTAAATGAGCTAATTACATATGCCTAATTGCTCTATCGCTGAAAGGTACACATCGGATAGCAAAATTTCTTTCACACATGAAGACTCTGCTGGCATGTCTCTTTTGTGTGAATCATATTCGTATTCAAATGCCTGTGGCCAAGTTAAAGGGGCATTTTGTGATGCAATTGATCTAATAAATATGCGTAATTGCTGTATAAGCTGAAACAGTATTGGAAGAATTGCAATATTTCTGCATGTACAGAGCCTTGGGTGTTGGATCTGGTGGGGTTTTTTGGGGATGGGGTGGGGTGGTGGGAGTGGTGGGGTGTTGGGGGTGTTGGGGTGTTGCGGGGTGTTGGGAGGGTGGGGTGTGGGGTTGTTGGGAGTGGGTGGGTGTGGTACGGGGTGTTTGGGAGGGGCTGGGTTTCGGGTGTGTTTGGTGTATTGCGGGGTGTTTGTGGAGGGGAAGGGGTGGTGTGTTGTGGGGTGTTTTGGGGAGGGGTAACGAGGTGTTCTTTTGGTGGGTGGGTTTGTGGAGGGTGGGGGTGTTGCAGGTGTTGGAAGAGGTTGGTTGGTGCGGGTTGTTGCAGGGGTTTGGGGAGGGTGGGGTGTTGGGGGTGTGGGTGGGGTATATTTGGTGAGGGGTGGGGTGTTTGCAGGGTTTTGGGGAGGTGGTGGGGTGTTGTGGTTCCCGGTGTTTGGGGTGTTCGGGGTGTTTGTTGAGGGTGGGGTGTTGCGGGATGTTGGGGAGGGTGTTGGGGTGTTGCGGGTTGTTGGTGAGATGGGGTGGGGTGTTGCCGGGGAGGGGGTGGGATGTTGGGTACGGGGTGGGATGTTGGGGGACGGGGGTGGATGTTGGGGGACGGGGTGGGTGTTGCGGGTGTTCGTGAGGGTTTGGGGAATTGAAATTAATCACAAAACTGTGCCAACATCTGCCGAAAATAAACAATAACTCAAGTATGTCTCAAAAGTGTTTGTTTTTGCCAGTTCGTCATCCTTCAATCACATTCACATATTTTCTCGCTAGCATATGCCCAAGCACCCGCCCTAGTTTAATACGGTCCTGCATTGATCTGTACTACAGTCTGTGGAACAGACAATTGCCACAGTTTCTTCACACTGTAATACTTTGGAGGAACGTCTAAAAATCTATCGAGTAAGATTGCACCTTGTGTTTTTAATTGAATTTAACTTGCGTTCAGCAGCACCAATGGGTTGTTTCTCTCTAGCTATTTTGGCTACAACTCTATTTGTTTTTAGAGATTCTCTTAGCCAAAGTCACTTTCCATATGATAAGTTTGATTTCTCTTAATCCAAAGTCCCCACTTTCCATATGATAAGTTTTATTCTCTTAATCCAAAGTCACTTTCCATATGAGAAGTTTGATTCGCATATCCAAGTCCACTTTCATATGGGCATGGACCGGGTGGGGGGGGGGGGGGGGATCTTACTGCCTATCAGTATGATGGGACTGAGCTGAGCTAGCACCATTGTGGGAACCCAAAATAATAGAGTTCATGAATTGGGTCTTTACAACGTAAATACAAATCTTTGAGGCGATTTGCAATGCAATGACTGCACTCAAACATTCATTGTACAATGAACAGGTTTCCTTGTGAAGCTTTAAGGTAGGATCCTCGATAAATAGGTCTTAGGAAAAATGACCATAAATCAAACCCCTACAATCAAATTTAGATCCAAACTTGACTAGGGTAAGGGATTGAACTCCTCCTCCACAAATTTTTGCAGTTTCAAGACTGTGATGATGTGTTTTTAGGTGTTTTTTATTTATTTTATAAAATTCCCTAATTTTACAATAAATAATTTTTCCCAGGCTAAATGGAAGATGCTTTTAAACTGAAACTCCAGGGATGTGTGTATAAGCAAAATACCTAAACTCTCACGTTATCTTTTTGAATCAAGTGTTAATTTTTTAGAAAAGTTCTTATAGAGGAAAAATAATTTAGAGGAAAAATTAAAACACCTATATTTCAAAAAAATCGAAACACTCAATCTGCAAAACTACGTGAGAGAAGTTTCTAAATTTGATTTTTCCCTTCATATGACAACCTTATTGCACACCAGGTTAGTTGTAGTTTCTTCTAGGAAAATTATGAAAGTGGATCTTCTCAGTATTTCTAGATACTTCAACAAAAAGAATGTTGTTGCGACAACCTGTCCTTTGCTTTTATGAAGCAACAGCCAAATAAAAAATTGTATGAGTTTGGATATTTCTTAACATTAAAATAAACACACTCTTAAACTCATCACTTACTTGAGAAATAATTGAAATAAACTGTGTAGTTTTTCACAAAATTGCCTCCTTTTGGGTCATTTTCCTATACTGCCAAAATCAGTCCCCCTTTACAAGTCTATGGGAATTGAAAACACATTATGTGACATATCGCTAAAACGGCCTTTGGAAAAAAATAAAATTGGCCACGTTTTCTTTCACCATTACAACATTTCAGGAGAATTTCACAAGATCTGGGCATGAAGTCGTAGCCGATAATCCTACCTATTTGTCATCATGTGAAAAGTTGTATTAAAACCTTTGTGCATGGCACATTGAAATGTGTTGTTTATTTACTCAGTTTGAATGTGATGCACTATCATATTACAACTACGGAACATGGCTTAAATTGTTTTTTTTTTTAAATCCCCGACCGACCATTATGTCCGAAGCACTATGGACAATTGGTGCATTAATCATGGTGTTTCCTCATGCATTTTCTTATTGCAGCCACCCTCAAAGTAAACAAGGAACGACAATTTGTGGTAATAACTCTCCCAGGATATCAAAAAAGGGGGAGGCAGAATGGCAGCCTAATTTTTGGTACAATGAGATTGGTAAGTTGTTGGATATTTACAATTGGCAATTTTAACAGTCAATGCCTGGTACTCAAAAAATTATCAGTGTCAACAGGATTTCTTCTTTAATTTTACATATTTTTGATGACCATAAAGAAAATGTGAAGTGAAAATACTTCTCCATCAATATCCTTCTTTATTTTTGCTAAATTTCCGCCTTTGGCACTGTTCAATTATAATTATCCCCACTACAAATAATATTGTAGGGGACTCTGTGAACTGTCATGAGTTTTTCTGTTTGTTTGTCCCATGTTTTTCAGAAACTGAGACCCAGTTGTCTCTCCCTTTTGGCCTGCTCTTTGGTGAGCAGTTCCCGGGGAGCTCTACTAGGATCAGGGAAATAGCAGTTGCACAGTTAGAGGCATGTAGTACCAGGGTAGGGACTTATGATGGTAATCAGCCCTCCTTTTCACCGTATGGCTAGGTACCCGCCCATGTTGGAACTAGCTGCTACGCAATATCCTTTGCCATTTTTCACACCCCAAGGGTAAAAGTTACTAAAATGTAAAAAGTCAATCTCAATTTTTTGGTAACATCGGGTCACCCACATTGAAAGTTACTTTTGATTATATTTGAAATACTTGCAAATTATTGCCGAGGAATGAGAACTTACAAAAAACTATATATAGGTTTTGCGTAATTGCTTAGAATTTTGAAACGTCTATCGGATACTGAAAGCCTTCACTGCAAAGCCTATCATGGTGCATCTTTTTTGCAGTTGAAAGTGTGTGATTATGCTGCTTATGTATCAAATGAGCTAATTAAATATGCATAATTCACTGTATCTCTGAACAGTACAACGGATAGAAAATTCCTTCGCTGCATAAAAGCATACTATGCCATGCTTCTTTGTGTGAATCATATTGGGTCCAAAGTGGCTTTTGGTGCATAAAAATATGCTATTAAGTGTCTAATGTTGCATAATTTAAGAAAACAGGTTCCGTAGGGCATATAATGATGTAACTGGTGTAAGAAGTGGGTTGACGAGTTTCTCGACCTCATTAGAGTTTGGGGTAATTAGGTATGCAAATAGCTATTGCTATATTTGTTAAACGGTACAAATCAGATCACAAAATTCTTCAACTGCACTGAAAGCGCTGTTATGGTGTCGCATCTTTTTGCCATTTTGAATAAGTGATATTTGGCTTAGGTATGTAAATGAGCTACTTAAATATGCATAAGTTCTGTATCGCTGACACGGTACTCGGAAGGCCAAAATGTCTTTCTCCTACATGAAAGACTAGTCCTGGCATTCATCTTTGTGTGAATCATAATTCGTTCAAAGTGCAATGTGGTCCCATTCAGGGGACATTTTGTGATGCAATTGTCTAATTAAATATGCGTAATTGGCTTATCAGTGAAACAGTACATTGGATATGCCAATTTTTCTGCATTAACATGGAGCCGGTGGGGTGTTGGGAGGGGTGGGTTTGGGGGGAGGGGGTGGGTGTTGGGAGGGGTTGGTGTGTTGCGGGGTGTTGGGGTGTTGCGGGGTGTTTGGGAGGGTGTGGTGTTGCTGGTTTTTGGGGAGGAGGGTTTGGTGGTATAGTGTGTGGGGATGGGGTCCTGGGGTTTTTTTTTGTTTTCCGGGTGTTGGGGTTTGCGGGTGTTGGGGAGGAAGGGGTGGGTGTTTGTGGGTGGTTGGGGCGGGGAGAGTGTTGATTGTGGGGTTTTGCAAGGGTGTTGGGAAGGAGGTGGGTGTTGCGGGGTGTTGCAGGGGGTTGGGAGGGGTGGGTGTTGGGGTGTGGGGTGGGGTATTGGGAGGGGGTGGGGTTGCAGTTGTTGTGGGAGGGTTGGTGGGTGTTGTTGTCCCGGTGTTGGGTGGTTTGCGGGGTGGTTGTTGAGGGGGAGGGGGTGCGGGATGTTGGGTAGGGTGGTGGTGTTTGCTGGGTTGGTTTGGGGAGAGGGGGTGGGGTGTTTGGCGGGGTAGGTTGTTTGATTTGGGTACGTGGTGGGATGTTTGGGACGGTGTTGGATGTTGGGGACGGGGGTGGGTGTTGCGGGGTGTTTCTGGAGGGGGGGGGTGTTGGGGAAATTGAAATTAAATCACAAAATGTGCCAAACTGCGAAATAAAACATACTCATTAAGTCTCAAAAGTGTTGTTATTTGCCAGTTCGTCATCCTCACACAATTCACATATTTTCTTCTCGCTAGCAGTATGCCGCAAAGCCACCAGCCATAGTGTATGACGGTCCTGCAGTGATCTGTAACTACGTCTGGTGAACATACAATGGCATCAAGTTCTGCACACGGTAAACTTTTGTGATGAACTTTCTAAATTCTCGCGAGTAAGATTGCACCTTGTTTTTAAAATTGAATTTAAAACTTGCTGTTCACACCAATGGGTTGTTTCCTTCTCTACTATATATGGTGGCACAAACTCTATGTGTTATTGGAGATTCTCTTATCCAAATCACTTTCCATATGATCAGTTTGATTCTCTTATCCAAAGTCACTTTCCATATTATAATTTTTGATTCTCTATCCAGCACTTTCCATATGAGAAGTTGATTCTCTGTATCCAAAGTCACTTTCCATAGGGCTGCCAGGGGGGGGGTGGGGGGGGGGGGGGGTATCTTACTGCCGATCAGTATGATGGGGACTGAGACTGATTCTAGCAACACATTGTGTGACCCCAAAAAATAGTTAATGAATGGGGTCTTACAACGTAAATAAAAATCTTGAAGGCGATGATGCGAAGTGCAAGTAACTCACTCAAACATCCTGTTAACAATGAACAGTTTCCCTTGTGAGGCCTTTTAAGTAGATCTCGGATAAAATGTCTTTATAGAAAAATGACCATAAAATCAAAACCCCTAATCAATTTTCGGAGTCAAACTTGACATGGTAAGGATTGAAACTCCTCCCAGCAAATTTTTGCATTTTTCAAGAACTGTGTGGGAATGTGGTTTTTAGTGTTTTTATTATTTATAAAATCCCTATTTTTACAATAAATAATTTTTCCCAGGCTAAATGGAAGGTGCTTTTAAGCTGAAACTCCAGGATGTGTGTATAAGCCAAATACCTAAATCTCACGTGCTTTTTGAAATCACAGTGGTTTAATTTTTTACAGAAAAATTATTTGGAAAAATAATTTAGGAAAAAATTAAAAGCCACCTATTATTTCATAGAAACACTCAATCTGCAAAATCTAACGTGAGAATTTTCCTTAATTTTATTTCCTTTCATATGACCCTTATTCATCACCAAGGAGCTGTAGTTTCTTCTGGAAAAATTATGAAAGTTGATACTTCAGTTTTCTAGAAATACTTCCACAAAAAAGTGTTGTTGCGACCACCTGTTCCTTTGCTTTGATGACACACAACAGCAAAATATAACAAAAATACAAAATTAAAAATTTCTTTAACCATGAAAATAAACACCAATCTTAAAACTCAATCAATTACTGAGAATATTGAAATAAAATGTGTAGTTTTTTTCACAAAATTATTATTGCCTCATTTTGGTCATTTTCTATACTGGACTGAGCCAAAATCAGCCCCTGTACAAAGTCTATGGGAATGAAACCCATTATGTGACATATCTCGAAAACGCCTGGTTTGGAAAAAATAAAATTGGCACAAACGTTTCTTCACCATTACCAACATTACATGAGAATTTCAATAAGATCTGGGCACGAAACCGTAGCCGATAATCCTACCTTTTGTCATTCATGTTGAACACTGTTGTATTCCAACATGTCCGTGCAGTGGCACATTGAATTGGTGTTTTGTTTTTATTATACCTCGTTGAAGTGATGCATATCATATGAAACACACGAACATGGCTTAAATTTTTTTCTGTTTTTTTTTAATCGACCGAAAAACCCGCACCTTAGTCCGCAGCAGCTATGGACATCAAACACTTTTTTTTGCCTAACCTTAACCTGGTCCCAATTGAAAGAGGTGATTTGAGAGGCTTCCGACGCAGCATTGCTATAGAGGTCCATACTATTCTATTACAGGTGTTTTACACATTTTTCTGTAGTGGGGGATGAACGATGATGTTTGACTAGGTCCTTGCTCCCACTCTGTCATTGGCAGGTAGATAGATGACATAGTTTTGGACTAATGATCATTCAGGGTCATTTTGAAAAGTTGCACACAAAAATTTAAACATTATGATTACTGGCTCCCTTTACAAAATCATTGAATTTTCTTTTAGGTGTAGCAGCTGATAATTGCAGGTGTGAATGCCGATTCCGGCATTGGTAACATAAAAGTTAGCGTATTCATGTCACTCTTTGTGATTTAGTACCTTCATTTTAATCCTATATGACTCTGTAGGAGTGAGGCTCTTTGTATTATTGGCTTCCCCCTGAATGGATCCTTAGCACAGGGGGGTAGGACATGCCATCCCAAACAGCAACAGTGGATAGTCCCCTGATTGATGTGCTGTTTGTCTATTGTATTTGTCTGTTGTGAAAAAGGGTTAATCATTTGCCTGTAATTCGCATGTACAAGTTGCAATTGCACCCCTAGCTTAGAATATCAGGATGAAATAAAATAACTTTGCATTTTGTCCTGAATTTTGATCAGGCACAAATTGTACTGTCATGGGGCTAATTAATTGTGTGCTCCAATGGTGCATTCGTCCCGGTTAAGCAATTTGTTGGAGCCGTCACGGGGATGACTTGGGAAATTTTGCTCCCCGGGTTGATTGCACAGTCGCCCCTGTGCGTGACCCTTATCTTCATTAACCCTAAAAAATCCATCCAAATCCCTCCACAGGGCCACAGTCTTATTCCTTTAGCTACGGTGATTGTGGTACACTCCGTCCTGTGTTTGCTCGTTTTAGTAGAAGGTTTGGTGGAGGGAAGGGGATTCCTACGGTGGGTGCTATGAAGCCATCAGGGGGGTGGGGAGGAAAGTATAAAGCGGAAATTTCGGTTAGACAGGTGGGTGGAGTTGAGCTAAGGGGGGGGGGGTGCTGACAAGGGAGGAGGGGGTGGGGGGGGGGACACACACACTCTCAACTTCCTTCCTTTTTGTTCTTTTCTTGGGTCCTTCTACTCGGCTTGGTTGGTTTCTGCTCTTTTAGCGAGGAGGTTACGGAGGGGAGGTTTGGGGTGGGGCGGTTTGTCAGTGGATTTGCTGTTCGGGTTTTGGTATGGAGTATCCAGGGGGGCGGTAGAGAAGGGTGCGGATCGTAGTTGTGAGCAGGACGAATCTGGGCTCTCACGGTGGTGGGGAGGTGGGTTTTTAGTATGGCTTGGAGTTTAGAGGAGGGAGTGTGTGGTTGGGGGTGGTGCGTGTGTGTGGGTGGTGTTGTGATTGGGTGAAGTTGGGGTGGGGGGGGGGTGGGGGGTGGGGGGGGTGTGAGAGGTTGTTGTTGTCGCGAGGAGGGTTGGTGATGGTGTGGTAATAGTGGAGCTTGTTGGCAGCGGGGGGGGGAATTCAGTATCTAAAGTGGGGTCTCTCTCATCATACAGTTTTTTAGATGGAAGGGGGAGGAGGTGGGTTGTGTGTAGTGGGTTGGTGGGCATGGGTGGGGGGTGGCTGGTTGGGTGGTTGAGAGTGGTGGGGTGAATAAAGTGGTCGATCGTGCGGGCGGTGTTACGGCAGTTTTAACGCCGGATGAACCCTAGGTTGCCCCGTGGAGAGGAACAACCGAGAAGGGGATGGAAGTGTGGGTAAAGCCTTCTCTCCCTCTTTTTTTTTCTAAGGCGATAGGTACACTATGTTTTTTTTTTTTTTTTTTATATTTACTTTATTTCTTGATACTTTGTAGTAAGAGCATGTGTGCTCATACTTTGACACACAGCCTGGCCAAAAAATCCAACTTTGGCTGAAAAATGCAAAAAAACACGATTTTGGTGATCTTGTATTAGATTTTTTCGTTTTTTGGTCTGCCGTCATGTTTGACGTCCACTGTGACGTCATAATGGTATGTTGGTACTTTATTGGTATCAATGGACTTGGGAGGGTCATAGCTATCCTTGGTACCCCACATATATGATAGTTTCATCAATCGTTTCCGAATCCCCCCCCAAAACGAGTTGTGCTCTACTATTAATAAAATGGGTATTAACTTTATAAGTGAATTTTCTTTCTGTAGATTAACCTCATGACATAGAAATACAAGTGAGGAGTCTCACTGTAATGTGAAACCCTGGTGTAAGAAAAAGTTTGAAATTAAGCCCTCCACTCAGTCACTTTTTTTTTCAAATTTTAAATGCCATTGTGTCTCTCAAAGCGGTGTTTGCAATTTTATTTATCAAAAATATTTTGGCTGTTTCATGATTCCAAAATCTGGACAGTTTTTGCAAAACATTGCCCATATTAACAAACTATTTGGGTTCTCAGCTTTACGACTTGTATTAACTTTACTGCAACATTTTCAAGAAATAATGCAAAAAAATCAACAGTTACCAAAATTTGGGAGTGTTGTTTTGTGTACATCCTGGAGAAAATGACTGATAGTGTATCCAATCGCCAATCCTTGAAATCAGTTTTAGCGATCAATAAAGTACCTTTAAAGCAGCAAGCTAAAGCTTAAAGCCAAAATGTGTTGGAACACAACTGCTCTTTTTGCCCCGATTAGTTGCCGACGCAACTTACTAAAAAATTTCTCTTAAAAAGATATATAGGAAACATGTCACTTGGTTGGGAGTTTTGGAGCATTCTCTATCCATCAACCCCTCCCTATCCCCACCAATCACTGTTGGGTTCTTAGGGTGGCAGAAAAACATTTCAGGATTCAACATGTCCAGGGGGAGAGGTGGTGGCATTTTGAAGTAGGCCTATAAAAGATTTCCAACACTTTTGGCTAGATTGTATAAACGTGCTATTAGAAAGATGATTTCATGCTTACCTTAATTGCCTGTCATTTCAATTGGATAAATGATATTGAAAACCGAAACTTTGATACACATACTATTTACAAAATAAGATGTTTCACTGAGTATCACACCCAATGAACACGAATTTCCTCCCTGCCCGTTTACTTTAGAATGAGTCACTTTTTCAGCATAGGCACATACTTTCATTGCGTGTTAAGCATCTACATTCATGTTTAACCGCAATTGTGTGCAATATGCCTGTGTGCTTTCCGCGGTACAAAGTGTCTTATTTGTGTTTAACAACTTACTATTTATTTTCATAAGTGTAAATATTCACAACAGATAAATTTTAGAAATATGAAACCAGAACAAAAAGGTTTTAACATGTCCAATACGTTTCATAAGGGTTACGCGCGTTATTTGATACATAGGTTAAATTCTTAATTTCAAAGAAATTAACCGATTCGAAAGGAAAGGACTTAATTTCGAACCGCGAACCCTAACGCTTGCAAGGGGAGATCTTTGCCTCTAAGCCATTTCGCTCCTTACATACTGACTATCTCGTTTCACCCCTAAAATATGTTTTAAATCAAGGAATCAACGAACGTAAACAAAATCCTACACAGTACCCGTAAATCAATGTATGAGCCACGTACACCAATTTACAATAGAGACTGACAGGAATCATGATCTTTTTCATATGGATTGCCCGTGTGTAGCAGTTTTGGATTTTTAAATTAAGACCAATTTTTCCTAGATAATTTATTTCTGAATAGAATTTTATTTTTACCGTTGATTAACGATGTCATGGACAAGGTGAAATTATCTCGTCCTTCGGTCGTCTCATCATCATTTCTCATCATCATCATCGATATGTAAAGAGCGAATTGGCTTAGATGCAAAGATGTGTCTACACTAAACATAGGTGGTCGCCTTATAAGCGGAGTTTCGCGGTTCGAAATCAATCATGCATTTGAATTCGGTTATTTGTCAATTTAAAAAGGTAAAGACTTACCCTATGTTCATATAAAGCGCTACCCTATATGAACGTATTGAACATGTACCAATTTTCATTTTTTTCCTAGTTAACTATTCTACTAAATGTATTTATTGTAATATTTACCCTTATGAATAAATATTAAGTTGTTACCACAAAAGACACTTTGTACCGCGGAAATCACACTGTCTCATCGTCGTCGTCGTCATCAGCATCAATCGTGTCATCGTCTCATCATCATCATCACTCTCCACATGAATTCCACTTCTGTTGAATGCTTCCATATATTCATTACAACCAAAAAAACCAATTGGGCCCAGATGTGCGCCTGATGTCTTGGAGGTTTCTCTTGCTTAAATATGAGTAATCAATCACGGTGTAAATATATTGCTCCTGAACATCGTGGAAGTTTATGTGATTATGCTTTTACTAATTTATATTTTTCAATTTGTATTACACCCATTAATTCAGAGCCTTTCCCTGTCTATATGGAACGACTTTTTGAGCCCAACTTGCTACGAGTACATTTTTATGGACCACGTCCCTAAGTTGACCGTGATTTCATTCAGTTTTCATCAATGACTTAGCCAGTGATATGTTTATTTTATGTGAACCTGAAATTTGGCTGTAATAGCTGTCTAATAAGAGGTTTTTAAGACAAATGTAAAATTATATGATTGTTTTTTCCACTTTGCAGACACAATCATAGCCAAAATGTGTTGGACACGACTGCCGTCTTTTTGAAACCCGATATTTGCCGCATTTCTCTCTTAAAAGATAATAGGAAAATCCATGTCAAACTTGGGTTGGGAGGCTGGAGCCTTCTCTATCCATGCCCATCCCATGCACCCCCCCTATCCCCACCAGCACTGTGGGTATCTTGTAGGTGGTACGAACAAAAATTTCAGGATTCAACATTGTCCAGGGGGGATAGGGGGGCATTTTGAAGTAGGCCTTAAAAACGATGTTTCCAAACACTTGAAAGAATGGCTAAAGACTTGGATGTATAAAGAGGTTGTATGCTAAATCAAAAGTCCAATCATATTGTCTTTCGGAATAATATTCTATAACAAAATGCCGTTAAGTTGCTCAACCACCAAATGGTTTTAACTGAAGCTAATGTCCAAGATAAGACCGGAAGCATCTATTAATGACTACCTGCGGTGGTCTCTCAGAGCACACAAAAAATATGTGCACAAAAAGTAAGTATTATTGCCAGGGAGTTGTTAATATTTAATCCCATTTCAGAGTAACTACCCTGGCATCACATGTATAAGGCAGCCATTTTTTGAGTGTGATTCCCCAGGAATCTGTGTGAACTAGCACCAAGTGCCATAATTAACTTAAGTGATGCAGGAGACTGGAGTGGTAACCGCTAATTAGGAAATTCCACATTCTTGAATGCCTAATCCTTCTACTTTCGTTCGTTCGTGCAAGTCCAAAATCACGTGGAAGTCCGTCTTAACCAGCTGATAGTGTCATATCCAGGTTGTCAGCCCTGAATTCCCTCTTGGGGACTTGTACACCCTCACATCAATCTTCATGAGGTGGCTATTGGTTTTGTGGCTCTCCACATCGCAGTTTGGTGATGGTTCTACTCGGATCTTGTGAAGGAAGTTTTGTACGACCAACGCCAGATCTGAGTCTGTTGCGTGACCCATTATTTCCTATCAAGGTCACAAGCAAGCTTTGGGCTTGCTAGCTGGGCTTCCCAAACTGCTTTAGATTCAAAGTATAGGATGACCATTGCTCATACATTCTGTCATTGTCAAGATGATCTATAGGGATACCTGTGACTGCAGAGTCACGGATTGGGTAGCAAAGTGAATTCTCTGATCCTCAAAGGGTTGGTGGTGGGATTAGACTACAGGTTCACATCACATTTCTGGGCGCGCTTGATCGTCCTGAAGGTTCTCCAAGGTTTGCAGAGCTATCCAGGACAGAATTGGAAGGTATGCTACATGCTTGCCACAGGCCACCACTAACAAGTCTCATTGTTGCATCATCAGACCGACAATCATCCTTGTGTGAATGTACGCTGTGACTCCATACGGGGCAGCGTATTCAGCAGTGGAGTATTCCAAGGCAACAGTTGATCTATGTAATGTTCAAAGGATGCACCCCATCCATTTTCCCGTTCACCCCGCGCGCCTTCTGAGGATGTTGACACGAACTGCGTCTTGGCAGCGAGTGCCTTGGTGTGTTGATTGAAGTAAGGCTGCGGTCCATATTGACGCCAAGGTACTTCGGTGTGGGTCCATTTACACTTTATTTCCATCTAGAGTAATGTTTAGTTCTCTTTTTGCGATCTGATTTTGCCAGGTGGAAAACAGAGCTGAACGGTCTTGGGGTTTGCTGAGTTTTCAGTGCCATCCGTGGAAGAATTGGCTTACAGTGATAGGTCCCTTTCTGCACACTGTTGCAAAAAAAAAAAAAAAGTACTCAAAGGAATCACACTCTTTCCAATGCCGTGTCCTCTGCGTAGGAGTACTCTGAAAATCTCCCTTTGGCATGTATCTGAGACGTAGATGTTGAAGAGACCTGGCGCCAGGACAACCTAACCTTGGTGGACAACATCCAAGTTTGCGCTAAAAAACTATACTGCGTTGCCCATTGGATGTCTCCAGGACGAAAGTTCTGCTGTCTTGGATGAGCAATAATGAACTTCACACGCTTGACATCAGGGAAGATTTTTGAGTAGCTTGAGGTAAGACCTCGTGCAGACCTGTATCGTACGCAGCATTTAGGTCAGGAAGACTGCTCAACCTTCTGTTTCTTCTGGAATGCTGTCTCGATGTTATTAACTATTCTTGCTATCCTTATCAGTTGTTGATTTACCTCTTCGAAATCCAGCTTGGGTGCGGGTAAATTTCCTCGACCGTATCATTGATCCTGCCGAGTATCAGCGCTCAAACAGCTTATAGATGTGAGGTAGTAGCGAGATGGGTCTTAACTCTGGGTCATTTGCTGGTTTTTCTTGGCTTCAGGCGTGGCAAGGACCTTTGAAGTCCTTCCATCTGGGGGAATAGTTTGATGTTCCCCTGCAAGTAGAAAGGAAGAGTTTGAGCCATGCACACTCGGGGGTGCATATTCCCCTCAAATTCTGTTATGGATGTTGTCATTGCCAGTACTTTCCCTTCTTGAGAACTTTAATTGCTACGGTGATCTCATCGTAGGTGAATGGTTTGGGACATGGGCTTGACGGTGGAGAGGTTTGTAGAAGCTGTTTAATCTATGCATTAACAGCACGAGAGTGGGTTTTCGTCCTGGGGAGGTTGGTCTTGGCCCACTTTTCCATTGTTGACAAGTACTGAAGCGATGTGAGTTGCAGAGACAGGACACTGCTTCGCTGGACCAGCTACCCCAGTGAGCTTTGTTGATG
Organism: Ophioderma brevispina; assembly: GCA_023653785.1. Classification (NCBI taxonomy): domain Eukaryota; kingdom Metazoa; phylum Echinodermata; class Ophiuroidea; order Amphilepidida; family Ophiodermatidae; genus Ophioderma; species Ophioderma brevispina. The sequence continues at coordinate 17,681 of JAMKCH010023370.1, forward strand.
GTGTTCCAGGCCTTGCGCTTGAGTGGGTAAAGTTATTTGGATACTCCTCCTCCATCTGATGTCGTCGTTTTCCCAAAAAAGAGAAATTTTGGCCACAGATCCATAGCTGGTTGCCCTTTGCTATTCGCTCAGTATCGCAGTGGTAATTACAATACCGCTTTGTATAACCGTCGCATTCCTTGTCCGCAACCAGGGGTGGTAAGGGATTTCTTCTTCCTTCTGCTCTTGGAATGGAACATTTACCTGCTTGGTGGAGCTGGAAGCAAAGTCAGAATATGCTCGTTGATGTCGATTGATCCGGGTTGGCAGCGTGGATGACAGTTCGCGGTGAGTTGTTGAACTTGGACCAAGTTGGCTTCCCTGAATTCCATCTCTTTTGTAGAGGCTGGAGATTGTGAACTTGATGTCACTGGTGACAGATAGGGCAATGACCTGATCTAGGAAATCTAGGGAGGACCGTTCTGGAAGCAGCGGATCGGATGTCCTGGTGACTGTTGACCGGGCGGGGACCTGTCCATGTCCCATGACTGCTAGAAGCCAGCAACAATAACAAGCATTTTCCTCAGTTTGTATTTAAATGTCGTTCCTAGAGTTTAACATTTTTGTTGGTAAATTCAAAATAACATCCGCATTATGGGAATTTTTGTTAATGATCTGCATACCCCTTCTGCGACCAAGTCCATATACCTGGGTGAGAAAAGGTTCTACAATCCACTTAAAAAACTATTTTCTCTCTTTGATTGAGGCTCAATCGTTGTAACAAACAGCTTGTTGCATAGCTCCATTACACTGTTTTTCCCAAAAATATACTATAACAGTGTGAGTCCCCTAAAAACCCTACATTCAGGAAAGATTTTTTTTCTTCAAGGTTAAACATTCTTTGTTTCTTGTAAATGTTTGGCTTGGTTTGTTTACAGGGATAAACAGCTATCATCAAGTTTTATTTGGTGTCTTTAGGACTTTGGGTGCAGAAACTTTGTCAATTTTGCTGAGAGGACCAAAAATTCCTTGTTTGGCCGCTTTTTAGCCATAATGCGGAGAGACTGACCTACCGACGTATACCAAAACCTAATAGCAAAGGCCAAGTCGACACATGCAATTTCAGATTGGTCTCGATTTCTTCTCAACAAAAACAATATATCGTTTGAATAAAACGTCTATTGTGTAACATAATTATATAAAATATCTTATCGAATTAAGTTACCATTGTTCAATCATAAAGAGCGTTTATGGAAAATCACTCCATATCAATGTCTTCATTTCATGACAAAATGAAACTGCTCATAGATTTTTTGTTTACATCTCTAGGGTATTATTTTGCACAAATACCGTATACTCACATCCTTAAATTGCGAGAAGAACTAAAACTGAAGTTTTCCTCTAATAATTGGAATTAAAACTTAAAACATTAATATCGCAACTGTTTTTTCAAGCGAAAATACAAGACCTTCTAGGGTTTAACTTTTGGCTCCCAAGTTTTCGTGTAGTAAACCATGAAATCTTGCTGAAACCAAGTAAACTTGGTCCTTACACCATGCTATCTTGACTTCTATTTGGAAATTGAACATTTTTTACTCAGCATTTTCTTTTGTTAATCCCTGGGATGTTATTGTTATAATCCTTCATTACTCTCCCACCTTCTATTGTTAACAATACTTGTGTTAAGTTGTTTTTCTCAAATATACGCTGAAGACCACGTTCTCTATGTAAACGATGCAACTTTGTTTGGGCTTGGGCTCAAATCATCCAACCCGGATTTTTACTGTCTCTCAGCAAACATAGGCATAACTCTTCCTCTAAAGTCCAAGTGACACCAAATACAACGTTTTCTGAAAGCCTGTTTATCCCTCTTTAAAGCCAAAGCAAACATTTGAGCAAAATAACTGTGTTGTGATGCTGCCCTTACCTGCTATGCAGATCGATCGCTTTGCACTGTGTTAAGAGTACAAGGTTTCCGAATTTACAGCCATCAAAATACAACTGAAAATTTGATATTCTTCTGACTTTCAAAACACAAATTTAGCTTAATCTAGTGATCGGTGATATCTTTACCTACCACTGTGATGCAAATCTTGTCCAAACTCGTTGATATAACATTGCAAATCGGTCCAAACTAGAGCCGTAATGCCGCTCCGACCATTCACTTTAAATTTCGGTCATGTACATGATGTAGTTTAGTTTGGCCTGTTCGAAGTCTAAGCATCCCCTCATCCCCTCCTTGATGAAAATAGTGGTTTTGCATGGCCTTTTGCAGGGGGTAAAGAGGTCTGTCTTTTGCACCAGTATTAAAGTACGCCCTGTTTTACTGTTAGCCTTGATTTGCTGTGTTGTACGAAAATGCGAGAGCTGTTGCTTGGATGGAATTTCGAAGTGCACCTTGGGTAATCTCAGCTCCGCAACAATTTTGCAAAATAATTTTATTTACGTCATTGAAAATACCGTGTTGTTTAATTATTCCAAGCATAATTTTTAAAATATCAGCACAACATTATCATAGGTTTAATGTTAGAAAACAAGTACATAAAAAATAAATTTACGAGAAAACAAAATATCCAACAGAATGGAGAATAAAATAAATTAATTGTTGAATATCGGACTACAAATTGAAATTACAATTTTAAAGATGGCGAATCCCTGTCTGGTACACGTTGATTTTATCTCCGAAGGAGTTAATGGTAAGAACGAAAAGGGGGATCAAATGAGGGTCGGTATTTTTTAAACCTGTCAGACTATAGATTTTCAATAGCTTTCAATACGTGTATACGCGTTAGTCTATAAGAGCTTCGCTTCGCGCTCGCTTATAATTATGGTTTCTTGTAGTTTTAAATCCGGTTTTGTACCAGCTAAACGAGGGTGGCCAGATACACCTCACACTCAGCAATACTGCTGTGTGAGGATTTATTGGAGCAACTGAAATGTGTATAGTAATATAGGACACAAAATTTTCAAAACATAATGATAAAATTGGATTCTCTTTTCATCCAATACCAAATTTATTGGTCTCGCCATGAGTTGAAAAATATTGGGCTCGACTTCGTCTCGCCCAATATTTCTTTCAACTCATGGCTTGACCAATAAATTTGAGTATTGGACTCAATCCAATTTTATACCAGACTTGATGTTAAGGTGCAACAGGGGTGCAATCTGACACTAGAGATACATGCTTAGTTACATCAAAGAAGATGCAATCCACTTCAGAATGAAGTGGTGAAAATGACGTACTGTTGGAAAACTGCAAGTTTGTGGTAACACATTCTGCCAATTTAAGTGAAATTTGGTATACGGGGCCTATATGCTTCACCCTAGCATGGCTTAAAGGTACCCCACACGATTACAACATATATTCAAAATACTTCGATTCAAAAAATTCATTTGAATCCAACATAACATTTTAACATGAGTGGTAATTGTGTGTATGACAATAGCCCATAGAGCGCTGTACAAACTATTTTCTAGTTACTGTAAATAAACTATCTTTTTCTGCAGCATCATAAGGGGAAAGAATTCAGTCAAAATATTTTGAAGATGATATGAGAAAAATATAAGTTTTCTAATGGTACCAAAATATGAGGTTTGATGGTGTGAAAGGTGGGGTTGAGGTTGAGGATCAGGCAGTGCCTTTGTAAGACTGAGTGAGAAACAACCTATTTGAAGATTGTCATCTGTGTTATATAAAGCAACCAATTATCATGAAACCTCACTTCTTTGATCTACCGAGTAAATAAAAATAAATCAATGCAAAGTGAATAAATTGCATTGAGTTAGGTTAAAGATCATCAGAGTTGAATCCTCAAGATATTAGGAAGAATCATACTGCTGCCTTTGGTAAGGGGAGATGTGGAATTGTATATTTCTTATTAACCATGTTCATATAATAGATTACAATAAACATTTTTATACAGGTCATTAAAATGTCCTCAGCATACAGATGATCAAAGAAGACATGTTCGTCGTTATCTGCTGGGAATTGACCCTGAGGAAAAGCCTAGAATGAGGCCTGATGGGTAAGCATACAGAGAGAGGCTGAGATGAATATACCTAACAGAGATTGGAAGCAAATGTGATCCATTGTTTACAGCTTGAGTGTATCGATCCAGGTCTGTTTGGGCTTGCAATGACCTGGCTGCACGGAGGCATTCTGATGTTGTGAGCGCCTTAAGTTTTCTATGGGCTAGGTATTCAGCAAATCAGGCCACTTTACCCAATTTTGCACTTCAATTCATTACCCAACAAGAATATACTCCTTCTTAAGATCAGCCCATGTTAACACTTAATGGGTTTGGCTATGCATGTCAACAATAGCTTCATTTTCATTAGACAAGTCAAAATAAAAAAATGTCTCCAAATTAGATTCCATTCTGTTATTATCTCAGTATATTTTGAAGATATCCAAAATGCCATTAATACATCAAATTTGAGCCAAAAATTTTTCTACCTATAGTCGACAATTGAGAGTACAAAATTGAGGTCATTTCAAGTCATGTCATGTACAACGGGTAGTGACTACCAAACTGCGTCCAAGGCTTTAAGAGAAATAACACAAACGCGTGAGCACCCATTTTTTTTTCAAAATACATTAATTTGTATTGAATAATGATCACTGATTTTAGATCCGTCGAGGGAATCAATGAATTAACATAACAATACTGTACCAGACTCTGCACACTGTAAAAAAATCCATTGACTATTGCTTTGAATCTCTATAGTTTTAGGTATATTCATTTTAGGAGAGAGGAGTGTTTTTCAAGACTCATGTCTTGGTGATTTGGTAACTATTTTGTCCCCGCTGAATGAGTTTGGAACGGGGACTATAAAATGAGCAGCGTCCGTCCGTTCATCCGTCCGTCCGTGATAAAAATGTTAACCCTGGAACATTTGTCCATATCTTTTTTTCTAGATGAGCTAGAGTAGTCAAACTTGGGTATATTGTAGGAGGGCACAAACTCCTACTAACCATGTAATTCATTCCCCAAGGGTCCTACCCTGGGTCTGTCAGGGGGGTAGGGAAATGTCAAAAAAGTCAATATTGCACAAAAAATGTCAAGAATTGGCCATATCTTTTTTCCTGGATGAGCTAGAGTAGCCAAACTGTGGTATATTGTAAGAGGGCATAAGCCCCTACTGACCATGTAATTCATTCCACCAGGGTCCTCCCCTAGGTCTCAGGGGGGTAGGGAAATGTTAAAAAAGGTAAATAATGCACAAAAGTAAGAATTTGGCCATATCTTTTTTCCTGGATGAGCTACAGCGGCCAAGCTTGGGTATATTGTAAGAGGACACAATCCCTACTAACCATGTAATTCATGTCAAAAAGGTCAATATTGCATAAAATGTCAAAATTTGGCCATTTATTTTTTCTAGATAAGCTAGAGTAGCCAAACTTGGATATATTGAAGGAGGGAACAAGTCCCTACTAACAGTGTAATTCATCACCCTAAGGTCCCCTGGGTCTGATCGGGGTGGGGAAATGTAAAAAAAAAAAAGTCGACATTTTTTAACAATGGTCAACATTTGGCCATCTTGTTGGTGGGTGCTGACCTTTGATCCTTGACCTTTGACCATTTTGGATTTTTGGTGCGTTGTGATGGAGTTCATTGATGAGTTATGTTTTTAGAGTTATTTTTGGCGAGTGATGGATGGAGTTCATGGACGAGTTATATTTTTGGGTGTGCAATGGATGGAGTTCATCGACGAGTTGTATTTTTGGTGAGTTATGGATGGAGTACATCAACAAGTTATCTTTTTAGAGTTTTTTGTGAGTTATGGAGTTCATTGAAAAGTATCTTTCAGGTTTTTTTAGAGTAATGGATGGAGTTCATCGACGAGTTATGCTTTTAGAGTTATTTCTTGGTGAGTTATGGATGGAGTTCATCAATGAGTTATGTTTCACATTCTCCTATATGTGTTCGTCTGTATGTTTATCCGTGAGAAAAATGTTCACCCTCGATGGTCTGGTGGTCCAGGGTTTAAGAGAGTTATGGCCAGAATCAAAGGAATGTTCTGGTGTAGTTTCAGTTCTCACTTAGTGATTGTGTCATTCGGCGGGGACATATTTTATTACGCATTGCATAAATGCGAGTTCTGCTTGTTTCACCTTTTAATGAATTTGGTGTAATACTACATGGTATTACACCAAATCACATCATGAATTTTGCCAATCTGCTAGAATATCTGCATGTGGAGTGAGAATTTCTGCCTGGATCAAATCAAAGTATTCTCATGCTGGTATATACCTATTCACATGTAATTAGTGTAATTAAAAATGCATGTTTATCTGCATCTAGAAATCAGAGAAATAAGAAAAAAAGTGCACCATTGCACATGGTAGTAGGCTATAGGCATCTAAATACATAGTTTAAAATTTATCAGGTTGTGATATATACACAATATGTGACAATCTCATAGGCTTAGGCCAAATGTGGGTGAAATTGAGATGTAGGCAAAATAGGAAATTGATATTAAAAAAATTCACAACTGGACAAGAGAGGTAATATGGAGGGATTTCAACAGTAGTAGACTTTAATGTATTTACTTTGTTAACCCAGGGTATCTCTGTTCAGTGACCATAGCTGGTTTTCAAAAAGGCAATGACATATCAAGACTAGATTATGTAGATTTTACATGCAATACAAGATAAAGTGAACCATGATTATGATATAAAAAATGAGATGCAGATATATTAATATCATAACTTGAAAGTATGATGTTGTAACAAGATTATTATCTGTGAATTTATACAGTGAGTTTAAGAGTTTAATATGTGACATTGCTACATGGCATAAGGAATATTGTTCCATTGATGTGCTGATCTTATGAAATTGTTAACCTCAAATTGATAGTTAAGTGCAGTAAGTATTTTAAGAATGTCTTGTCACATGCTTGTGGGTTCTTTTGTACTACTGTAAATTAAGATGAAATACATAGCAAGGAGCAAAACCTTTGAGATGTTTGAAAACAATGATTTAACCATCTGTGGTTAAGTTTGATTCAGTATAGTGATCTATCATATAATCAACAGATATTAAAATATTGCAGGATAATACAACTTTAGGAAGAGAAAACGCAACTGGCACATCAGTTTTGTCCGATCACCACACCCATCCCAACATAAAAGTTCACTTTTGTGCATATCTACTAAAATGCAGCAATTTGACCCCCAGTTTGTAAAAATTTGACCCCCAATTTGTAAAAATTTGACCCATATTCACTATACATTTGAAAGGCCAATGGTCAATGAACGTTTGTAGGAAGCCTTTGATTGATTTTAATTTTAATTAATGAGCATTCCGATATTTCAATTTTATTGACAAGTTACAAGAGCATAGTTATAATCTTTGAATTCCTGGTGGTTTTTATTTTTGAGCCAAATATATAGGCTTATACATTTTGAATATATTTAAAAGTTAGATTGACCTCGGTTATATCAGACTGTGCCATACCAGGTGATGAAGCACAGGTGAGCTTATGAAAAGGATCGGAATGCTCATGGGTGACTGATTCTGTGCGGCAGCGTGGGTGCCGGACAAATAATCCGGCAGTGCATGTATGGTTTTAGCCTGAGGAGGACGTTTATTTTCTACGTTCTTTTAACCTCCTCGTGTCTCTGTTTGCACCAACTTTATATTATAATCATCATTAGCCGGCCGTTTCTACTATTCTACAAAACTTAATTTATTGTCTACGTTGGGTATTGCGTTGGTGTTTAACTTTATTAAATTATTTGAAAGACCACGTATGCTGTATATTTTGTCAATTTATTCGTTCGTGGAGAGAGAGGGAGACTCGGAATGATGGCACCCACAAGTACCGAACTTTTATTTCATCAAAATGTGAGAGTCGATCATGTTTAAACTCTTACACGTTCTCACTTCAATATGTCTTACACCATTGAAAAAGAGATAAGGAGGAACCATAACGACTTACACACTCCGGGTTTATCCATTCACCCGCACAAAAGGAAGGCAATCAACAGTGATTGTAATCCCTCTGCTGTAATTGATGATCGGCGAGCAGCCATTACTGGAGAATTTTTAGAAAACTCTGTGAACACAAAGAAGTGTCAGAGTATTACAGAATATTACTAAATGTTCTGGCTGTCTCCGGTGTGTATTTGTTGTTTTCGTTAGATCTGCAGTGTATGTACAATTACGCATTCAGCTTTAGTGCCCAAAGACTGCCCAGTTTGACCCGAGGGGGGGGGGGTCAGGGATGTGCGGCCAGATGTTTGAACCACAACCCTGAAAATATACAAAAAATGGAAGTTTTGCTACCCATCATTATACGTTGTTGAACCACCTTCTTTATACCTGTAACATAGCTACCCTTCTGTATACCTGTGCTAATGACATCTCGTGAGTTATGAATTGTTTCCATATCAGGGAGGATTTTTGAAGAAAAGCGGCACAAAATATATGACTCTGGAGGCCGTACCTGGTACTAAACATACTTTTTTGGAGATTTTGGGGCAAAGTCCCAGAAGCTGTTCAAAAACTTTCATATACCAAATTTCCAAGTAAAGGACCGATTAATATACGAAAGCGGCTGAAAATGATAACCCTTTTTTGGCCGCACATCCTCTGTACCCCGTACTTGACTCTAAATCACCTGTGGCTGAAATCCACACCCTACCACTACTGGACTAAAAGCTATTCCATTGACATACCTGCAATATTTAGAAATATGTTGTTTACATGTAGGTACCTATGTTTCATGTTTTTAAATAGAAAAAGATAATGGTGGTGCTTTTTTGCTTTCTTAAATTCAGAACTGTAATAGAAGGTGATGAAATTCATGTAGATATAGATAGTTATGAAGATGGCGATGGTCAAGCTTTAAGAGACACACTCAATAGACTACAGCAATGGGAAGGTAACAGTTCTGCAAATCCATCGCCAGCTGATTCAACTTCTACAACAAGTAAGTGCAAGGCCAGTGCAATCTATTTAACAGCAGAGTGATTACTACACCACTCAAAAACAATAAAAACATCTTGTAAATCTAGTGACTGGGCATTTCACAGTAAAGGTACCTAAAAATGTAACATTATGTCAAAAATTTTCAAGCTGATTAAACCATTTTTGTAAACTACTTTCTTAATTATTTCTTGTTCAATGTTGATCTCTATTGGTAAAGAGATAAAGTAAGAACTATTAATTTTAACAGTTTTAACATTTTACACACTTGTGACCGTTATGAAGTACGGCTGTATCTGAAAAGTATGCAGTGTACATTGCTAGAATTTCACCTGCGTTACAACACTGTGCCATGTAGTACCTAGATGAAATGGAAGTAATGGCTGGTGGGTACTTACGACAAAATATTCACATCTGATGTTCAAAAAGTTTTTTGACACAATGTTACGACCGTTATGTCAAATTGAACTGAGCTCTAATTTCATACGCAAACAGGAACACTCGGTGATGTTTTCAATTTTGGGTGGGCCCATATACTGTTCTTTCAGTTTTACAAACAACTTAAAAAATAAGTTAATATTCTTATCGCTGTTTTTAGAATCAATACTTGAATTGCTACAATTTTTCCAAAGAAAGTGAACATTTAGAGCACAAATCTTTTTTTTTTATAAAATAAAAAGGTGGTCACTAACACAAAGAATTCTTTCACATTTTATCTCTCCTGACCTATACCCATAAATTTTGTGAAAAGTTATACTGACATCAGTATTCTACATTCTTCAAAATTGGGCAATGAATTTCTGCAGCATGATAGGTACCTTTACTGTGAAAACACCCATATCCTTTTAACCCTTTTCTCAAAATTAGATAAGTCAGTCAAGCACAGCTAAGGCAAGGCAATTTGGTTTTTTGTGTCGCCTGCCCTAAGGCAGGAAGACACATTGGGATCTTGTCTGTTGTTGATGTCTGTTGTTGATGTTGTGAAAAAGGGTTAACATTTGCCTGTAATATCCTCATACTTTGATGGATTTAAACCAAACTTGGGTCACAGGTGTAACATGGCATCCCCCATTTGTTGTTGAGGTCAAAGGTCACTTGTCAAGGTCAAAGGTCACTTGTCAAGGTCAAAGGTCACTTGTCAAGGTCAAAGGTCACTTGTCAAGGTCAAAGGTCATGTGAGGTCAAGTTGTAAAATAGGCTGAAAATGTAAAATTAAACTCATTTGAAAAGTTGAAGTTCAATTGGAACCAAACTTGGATCATAGGTGCAATATATTGAATCCCTCATTTGTTGATGAGGTCAACGGTCACATACCAAGGTCAAAGGTCATGTTAGGCCTATCATTCACTAACCGCGACGGCAGGCGACACAAGTGGTTTGAGGACCGATGTATTTTTTTCCTTACGAATGCCCAAGTTGGTGTCAAAAACATGGCCTCCAAAAAGAGTGAATTTAGAAACAGTTATGTGTTGACAAACAATTGTTAGTATTTTTTCAGAAAATATTACAACTTAGTATATATTTTGGCACACTTATTAAGAAAATCAATTCTGACAATTGTTGTTCACATGATTCAAATTCAAGGTAGAACAAATATGACCATTGCACCATAACAGCTAAAAAGGTTTTAATTGAGAAAGTAAAATATACCATTTCCAGTTCCTTTTTTCGGCAGAGACTTAGTAATCACTTTTCTGTCTGTCTGTTTTATTGGCCATTACAATTGATCTTGGCTAGGGATTAAGAGTTTGTATGTTATGATGATGTAGAATAGGGTGTGTTTGTTTTAATGTGTTTGTTGATTGGCAGATACTGAAGTTGTTTTAGCTCGATCCGAAACTGGTCATTCTTTCTTGATACATGGACGGGTTATGAACAGTGTATCTCTTGTAATTATGAACTAATTCATCGGTATATCACTTGTAGTAGTGCTTTTACTGTAAACGTGTGTTTTCTGCTTGTGAGAGTGAGGTCAATACCATCAATAAGTTCATTCTGGATATTTATTAATCTTTCCCTGGAGATAGCCAGCGCACACAAGTGTTGAAAAAAAAACCACCCATATGTGCTTGGCCGAATTCGAACTGACGACCTCCGTATTTACTAGCACGGCGCTCTAACCAACTGAGCTATCAACACTGGGTTGGTAGAGGAGCGATAGATATCATCTATAGGTGTTAGGTTCAAAAGGTGTCCATCGCTTTCCTAGCGGATAGCATCAGAACGTAATAATATTTACATTTACAATTTACATTGTTTTTGAAATTTCTGTGAAATAAGTTCCTTTACAACACAATCTAAAATCGATCAAAAAGACTGTATAGTTTGCTAAAATATTTCTTTAAGAAAGTATGGGTACCAACAAGTTTGGTGACAAGATGGGAATTTGAGGTCAGAGGTCATTTAGAGTTATTTGAGGTCATTCTTGAAAACAAAAATGCTGCTTGCACAGAAGTGGTGTGGTATTCAGAGTTGCTTAGAATGTTACTTGAGTGTAATATGGGGTTAGTAGGGATAAGAGGTCAAAGGTCATCTTGCCGTGTGAGTGCAAGAAGGTTATAAGTGCAAAAAGCTGCCATGTGATGCATCTGTGTGCTGCCATGTATTAGGATGATTTTTTTTAGCATCTCTTCGATATCTCCTTGAAGCGGCACTGGCACATTTTCAGAAAATAAAATTTCTTCAATTTGCTCGCAAATATCTCGCCCATATCTCTGTAACTGAACATCACAGATACACCAAACTATATATTTTCCGATTTCTTATTACCTTTTCATCCAAGATGGCCGGCAAACGAACCCCCTTGGGGCAATATTTGATTTTGGTAACATGAGAATTCTTGAAGAAGATGGTATAGTTGTGCTAAAAATCATGTTAGAATTTAGTTTTAAGGGTGCATGGGAACCCATATAATCTGCTGGACTACATGATGCCACTCAATAACTTTGGATGGGGACTGACTATGAAATGGTGGAAGGACTGAAATAAGTACACAATCTCTTAACATCCAAATCATTTTCATTTAAAGCCACTATCAGCGATTTATTCACAAAGTAAATAAATCATGCCCTCTATTTTTCATCAAAGTCCCATTTTTTTGCACTGTTGTTTTGGAAATTGTAGTAAAGTCCACTTAAGTGGCTAAGCGTTACATGCCGTATTTGTCAAGAAATTATGATTTTTATGCTTTGTTTACTAATAAAAGTTGGGATCAACTTTTTTTAGGTCTAGAAACAGTTGTTAATTGCATTTTCAAGACCGCTTTAAAATGCTTAAATGTCTGTTTTTTTCACAAAGAAAAGTAATATAAGGTGTTGAAATGGCCTAACACTAGCAATTTGAATGGGCATTTTGAATTTGGAAAAAAATGACTGATAGTGGCTTTAAGTTATTGTAGTATGGGTGTATTTCAGTATGTTTGAATAATTGCTTTGCTGGACACTCTTTAATGATTTACTTTTCTATCAACAGATTCCAATGAAGGAGGAAAGAGAAGAAAGAAGAGTTCAAAGTTGACACATCGTAAGAAGAGTAAACAGAAACCCGGAGTGTTGACTTTGGTGTCATCAACAACACTATCAACATCTCCAGTAGAAACATATGAAATTATAGACTGAATTCAACAGCATGTCAGTTGAAGAATGTGAGAACTTAAATTGTAGAAACTGCTAAATACTTCCAAAATTTAAAGTGGGAGTAGAAAGAGCAGTGGTACATGAGGATGTTTGCACTGTGGAATTCAAGAACCTGAACAAATATGAGACCAAGGTGAAAAAGTTTCTCAGACACCCATGTTTGGTTTCAGGGCCATATGTACACTGATAATGAGCCAAATTGTTTCAAGTGGTATTTAGTTGCGCATAGAAAAATACAATCAAAACATCTCTCCATGTTGTACATTCAAATAATTAAAAAGCAACCCTCAAAAGGCATGGACACCACCTGAAGTGTAGTGTTAAAAAAGCCTGCATTGCCAGTACAGAAGCTAATAATAATAACAAACATTTAAGTATAAAACTAAATAGAACTAAGTTCAGTAAATAGCAAGTTTACAAAAAGACCAGCAACTATAAATCTACAAAATTAATATGAACCATCTGGAAACAAAGTGTGCTTTGACCAGTGGTTTGAAGACGTAGGTGGACGGTGCCTCTCTAATATTAAAGGCACTATCAGTGATTTGCTAAATCATAAAATCGAAAAAATTATCAAAAATCAGATTTTTGCGTGTCTGTAACAAGTACGGGTATCCTAACATACCCTGCAAATGATAAGACCAGAAGCAACCTAATAAGCACAGAATCCGATATTTTAGTCATTTCTGTCCGTACGGACACTTAATACAACACGTAATTCAATGGAGAGTCATATCTTTGAAGACTGCTATTTTCTCCTTTTTCTGGCAATTCTTCAGTTGGAAAAAATAACTTAAGAGAATTATGCAGACTTATCCTTCAATTTTAAGCCATTACTGTAAATTTCAAATATTTTGACTCTTTCAGGTGAATCACTGATGGTGTCTTTAACTGCGAGGTTTTCCCAGAGTTGTGGACTGATTACATTAAATAATCTGTCACAATGTCTTGTAGCATTAGGAAAAGACTGGAGTCTACACCTATAGTAGCTGTCACAAAAGAATAGCCCTGTAAACCCCTGACTGTTCCCAATCCCCCCAGTCTCAAAAAGCGGGCCGTATTAGGAGCGTCCGTATCATGGATACACGCTGGCCCCGGATCAGCTTACTCAGTTGAATAAATCCTGACACCACTACAAGCCACTACTAATGACTTGTGGACATGCTAAGAAGAAGAAGCCCTCTCTCGACTGCGTATACCAGGGGTTCTCAATAGGTGGCCCACGGGCCAAATCCGGCCCGCCAACAATTGATTATTGGCCCTCGACTTGCCCTAAAATATAAAGAGATACATAAGAATTTCAGGTGTATTTGGCCCTCAGGTAAGGAATTTTCAAGTGTGTTTGGCATTTTCTGGCCCTTCGGCTAATATAATTGAGAACCCCTAGCATATACGCTTGCGATCAGCTAATGAGCGATATGGGTGGGGCCTATTTACTCTTATGCCACTTGCTCGGGAGTCGGAAGCCGAACGTGCAATCAGATTAACGAGCTGTTGTTATGACCTGATTCAAAAAGCCAATCGGACCCGCACTTTCGTGTTTAAGCACAATTTTGAGAAGTGAGTGCCCTTCTTTTGTGACAGCTGCGATAGTGTCATTAAAATTGCAATCAAACATGTTGAATAGATTGGTCCATCAATGTAGGTCTTTTTCCCAACTTGAAATTGGGAGGGATGGGGGCAAAGGTAAGGTTCTGGCAGTGCCACAAGGATTCTCATTTGGAAGTGACTGTTCAAGGTGTGTGGCCCAATCATGGGCCACTTTTTCATAGATGTTTTATCCCTCACATGGTAGCAAATCCATCTAATAATTACAAATTTAGTCCAGCACTCCAGCTATTTGAAAAGTTTAAGCAAAATGTGTACCAAATTGGCCCATAGGACAGTGTGTGAGTTAATGTGGTCAACTAAGTTTGAAAACATTTTGTTCATAACATCAAAAAGGCTTTTAATTTCACTGGGATTATGATAAACATTTTTTATGATACAAAAGTCTCAATTTTTATGGGGGTAAAATGAGGGGGAGGGGAGGGGCTGGGGGAGGTTGTCATTTGGGTCATACACCTTTAACCACAGCAAGAAAATAAATGCATCATATGAGGAAGGTGTTCCAACACTATTTTTACAAGAAATAATATTTCATGGGCGATATTAAATGCATTGTTAGCATACGGTGTGAAAAAAACAGAAAATAACTTTCTGAGAAAGTGATAGTGGAGCGGATAGGTGACATGTTGACTTCTGGCAGTAAGCAAGCAAGAGAAATGGTACATAGGGCCTAGGGCTTTCAGGTATGCTGGATCCAAAAATCCACAGAACCAAAAAATGTTGGTTCATTATAACCCAAATTGTTTTCATGGCATGATCAAGGGTAAGACCGTTGTATAGAGACCCGTGCACTTGAACAACTTTACTATTTAAAACTATATAAAATTTGACCATGATCGGATCACCCACCTTTAAAGGGGATGACCCGATTTAAGTCTATAAATTTTTCATCTTGATAGTATGGCCTTCACCTCAAAACCCCATCTGTAAAGTTCTCTGTGCCGATATTTCAACCTGTTTTGAAGTGAGAGCTAAAAACGTGATTTTGTAATCACCACAGAATACTCTGTAAAATTAATATTGGTCAACAAAATGGTCATATTTTCGCTCATAACATCAAAACCAAACATCCTTTAGCCCTAAGATTTCACAGGGTAAATGAGAAAAATAGTAGCTTCTGATACTAAAATTTGGGGTCCCTGGGGACGAGGCTATTAGCGATTGGACCATGGACCTTTTAAGTTCTGATTTTATTAGATTTCAAAGTAACTGCATAGAAATTGTAGTTAAACATTCAGATTATATCCTCATATATTTTAAGGTGAAATTTACAGCAAAAAATGCATAGAATATGGCTGCAAAGTTAAACCTGACCATTGAGATATGGTGTTAGGCATTTTGCTCTGATAAAGTGGCTTACATACTATGTAAGCCAGTATGTAATACCACTTTTTTTTCTTTTTTTACTTTCCTGTATCTTATCGTGGCGTACACACTGTATTTACATAAAAGTGAAGTTGGCGTTATTTTTGTACAGTATTATTACACAATTGGTGTTTTTTTGTATGTGCACATGTAATGCCCAAATTTCCACTTTCTTTAATGTAAGCCATAAAATTAAGTTAACATTTTATTAATTTTGGCTTTTGGGACTTAATAAAAGTATTTAGAACAAATTGGCCAAATATCACAGAATTGGTCATATGTAATACCACTGATTGAGAGGTGCTACTGATAACACTGTGAAAGGTGTCATGGAAGGCATTGTTAACCAAGGAGGTTATCCATAGTGCAGTTTTTTTGGCTATTCCTTAAACTATTGCACAAGTATGCTAATTAGCATACCTCATACAACATTCATGTTCATAGTTTTACACAATATTTTTTCTGTTACTAGCAACAGATTAATTAATAGCAACAGAGGTAAGATTCACCAAGGTTTGAATACACATTCTTAAACAGCTGTGAAAATGTAAGCAATTTCATTGGCCAATGCCCGGGTTCAATTCGTTTAATTGAACCCAGGTAGTACGCGCTGCGTATTGAAGTTATTTTTAGGTTGAAGCGCTCGCGTCATTCCGCATTTGCTACTTTCGTGTGCGCCTGCCAACGTTGCGTCTCGTTGCGTATGATCGTTGCGTTCAGCGGGTTGTTCGATTGTTTTCACTGGGTGATGGCAGTCCTTTCTTGTTGTATTTAAGCTGTAATGTACCTCGAAATTGGGTTAAAGATGACCTTAAATTATAATTGCTGTTTAAGAATGAGAATAAAGGTATGATTTTGGGAACCGGTACTCTCTTACGACGAATTGAACCCGGCGACACCATTATTTTTGCGTGGAAGAACTCGGCCTCCGGCCTCGTTCTTCCACTTAAAATAATGGTATCGCCTTGGTTTCAATTCGTCGTAAAGAGAGTACCGGTTCCCAAAATCATACCTTTATTCTCTAAGTCAATCAATCAATACACTGTGCTATGAGGTGGTCTGCCTGAAAGGTGTGTGTTTGTTAACAAAACGGAATTAAACACACACAGGAGATAATTTTTGATATGTTATATATAATTTTAAGCAATAAAGAATGAATGTTGCCACTGACTTTGAGGTTGCTAAAGTAATTACTAATGATGTACTGTACAAAGTATATGCCAGCTTAGCACAAGATATGCTAAAATGATACAGATTTCCATAAATAAAAGTATTTAAGGTATTTGAGTACAGAGAAACCTTTTCAGAATATTGACTGGTCAAGATGCATTTGTTAGCTTATCTGTCATGTATATCAGCATTACCTAACAGGCTGGTAGAATTGCCTCCAATATGTGATGTGGCATGGCAAATGACAGAAAATCACACATTGCATTGCTTCAGTTTTAAGACTGCCTGATGTTTGAGCCACTTGGTGTTGTCAGTTGGCAGCATGAGCACACTTTGAGTGGAAACATGCTGTAATCCATTTTACAATTGAATCTCTTATACAAAAGGCATGCCCACTGTCTGCCCAATATGGATCAAATGAACACAGCCTACACTTAGGTAGTCTCAAAACCAACACTTTTCACTTGTATTTGTCGTGCCAGGTCACATGTGGAAATTAGCTAGAGTTTCACTTGCCATTATGATTAAAGGATAAAGGTTAGATTTTTGGCAGTGCAATGCATCAGCCTACACATTGTTACCACTACTATGCTGAACTAGATAATATATAGCTTGGCTTTGTTTTTGTTTGAGGCTTATGTTGCATCTTTCAAAGTATATGATGAGGTGTATATATCAGGTGTGTGCCCAGGTGGCAACTTTATGGGCTCAAGCCTCCCAGGTTTTTGCAGAAAATGTGAAAAATCAGCATATTTTGGGCACATTTCAGCTGCTTAGCCCCCGGGTTGATGGTTTCTGGGCACGCTTCTGTATATAATGGTAATTATTTTCCGTTTTTTCAAGCTTGTGTAGTTTCAAATGGTTTCTCAAATTTACTACTCTGTGAGTAGAGTGTTTCAAAGAATTGAAAATAAAAGATTTTTTGTTTTGTTTTCCCTGAAGTGCATCTATTAAATGTTCCTTATTACCCTTAAAAAAATTTCTTTGAATTCAGAGCACAAGGAAGAGTATCCAGTTCTGTTCAGAATCACACTGAGCCTGTGGTTGGTTGAATTTGGGTTTGGTTCATATCAGTTGGCATCAATTCAGCTGCCAAACTTTTTGTAGTGTGTGTGGAAAACATGAAATTCCACTTTCCAGAAGGCTATCGTTTGTGTGGAAAAATCATAATCATCATCAGCTACATATCAGTCCACTGCAGGACGAAGCCTCAACATGTTTCCATGTTGGATTAAGGCCTACCCTTCCACGCTGGCCTAATGCAGATTGGAAGAAACTCTGGTACCTAGAGTGATGAGTGCAGGTAACGGACAAATTTCTGCTTAATCTGTGAAATAGTGTGAGAATTTTACTGGGTGGTACAGGAATACCAGAAAATACTGGGAAGTAGCTAGAAAATACCAAGTCGTCGTTATATAGAACGAACTGACCTCAGTTATGTGTATTTATTTGGGAAAATGAAGGCCCAACCGTGTGTCTACAATCTCATATAACCCAGGCGATACTGTTATTTTAGTGGAATAACCCATACCAAAAAATTATTCACCTGTGTGTTATGTGAGGAATAGATACGCACAACTAGCTGGGTCTCAGCATTTAACTAAGTCATTCTTATTTTTGAACAATTTAGTACTTCAGACCTCTCAGCTTCAGACACAGGCAACAGCGGCTCAGAAGACCTTCCCAAGTATCTTTTCGCCTACAAGTTCTTTTTTCCATGCCACTGGGAACCTCTCATAGCAATAACACGTAATCATACTTCCGCACAACAAACGCCCCTAGTACATTATCGAGAGCTGCGCTTTAAGTGTAGTGGATTCATTTCTAATGGATAGTTTATGAACGATCAAGAAATGGTTCTCGATTGCTATGCGCCAATTTGTTAAACAGTGTTTTCAATATTTATTACTCATCTTGAAAAATCTTGAAACCAGCCAGAAAACTACTAGTATCATCTGTAGGGCATTTATAGCGTATGATTGAGTGAATAGGAATTGGGTGTTGTTTGTTGTAACATCCTATAGTGCCATGATTAAAACAATGGCGGGTAATATGAGACTACTTAAATGACTGACGTCACAAGCCTGGTATTGTCTTTGTGTTGACAATTCGATTCGTACTTTCGTAATACTTTCGCCAAATGATTCCCTACCTCTAAAGATAAATTTCTAGTAATTACAAGTTTCAGTGAATATATCCAGCATTTTTACTTATTCGTATGACTGTTTGTTGGGATATTTTGTAAGATCTCAATTAAAAACTGCCTGAGAATGGATGGTAACCGGGGATGGAGAGGAAGGGCATAACTTGAGCCTAAGAAGTTGAGCACAAGTCTAGGGCATAGTATCATCGTTGTCCAGGCATATTATCGGACTTTCATGTTTGTTTTCTTTTGGACTTGAATGAAAAAGGTTTTGACAATTTCAAATTCAGGTGTAGTGCTTAACATTTTGTTAGTGTACTGTTCGTAAACGAGTTTTTCTGAAGCGTTTAAGTTTTTGTGTACACTTGACCGTAAGTTACCTTCACCGTGCAGCGTTGAAATATGAAGTCAACACGCAGTTTCCAGTCGATAATATGGTTTGCGCGCAAAGGATTATGGGGGATGACTTCGGTACTGCTGTTGACACAGGCAGTGGCGCCCAAGAAATCCCAAATTTAATGTTGTGCAACTTAACATTAAAAACTAAATCTTAAAGAAAAATTCTTTGTTTAAAGCAATATTTTCTTATTCCAAAATCATTGGAGCTGGATAATCAACTCCACTGCAAGGGTTATTTTTGAAGTATCATGTATGAATAATGGACAAGGATGTAAAACAGGCAAGGATGTGATCGTATATGGCTTGAGTCATGGGAACACCCATGATCAATCCAATTGGTTTGTGGTTTTTGTCTGTATTGCTGTAATCTACTTTGATTCGTTTGGAGAGTTGCCATATTGAAAGAGGCTTGGCCGCCACCATCTGCCAGTAACCAAAATCGGTCATCACACCCTGGGATCACACCACATTTGAAATGTACTGATTTTTATTGTGAATTGGTTATGATTTGTTTCAATAGTGGTAAAAATAACTTTAAAGAACCGAAATATAATTTTTTTTGTATATTGGTGCAGATTTAGTGTATCATGAGTTAGTAAATACTTGCAGTTTAAAATGCACAATGTCCCTTGTCGGGTGGCTGTCCGTTTCTTCTTCTTTCTTCTTCTCACAAAAAGATAAACTTCACTTCCCCAGCCAGACCGAGTGGACCCAATTTACATGATTTTCATGTGTTCAACAACAACTCAACGCGTATCATCCAAATTGTACAGGAGCATACCGTTGTTGATATTTGTATCACACCCACATTTAATAAGCAAATTAGCATTTCACGCCGGCACTTCCAGTTCAACGAGTGCCTTTACCGCGGTAATCCCTTAAGTTGATGCACTGTTCATCACATTTGAAACTCTTGAGAGCAGCAGGTGTAGACTGCAAGCACCAACATTCCAAAACTAATCGTTTAGATTAGCTTTTTTGCTAAAATATCACGAGGAAAGATTTCTGCCAAATTGGGAACATTTTAGTCTTATAGTGGAGAATAATTATGTTCCTCAATAACCCAAGTTTTCGTTGGATTCACACATGTTACAGAGCAGTTTCATCAAAATCAACAAGCCCTGCAATCCGATGCATTCTGCAATTTTTATAATAGCAGCCCTCTCTTCGGGATAAAAATGTGTGGACTAGGGTGCATCATGCCCCCTTTTGTCAACCATATTTAAACTGCAGCTGTCCTTAAATGGGTGCATATATAAATAATATATTCCCAAATTTTAAATTCATTCAAAGTTTGTCTTCTGGGTCCTCCGTGCCCTAAAAGACGACGAACTCGGATGATTTAACATTTTGGGAATCTTATTATTTTCTCCATTTGGCACATTTTAAAGGCTGACTCAGAGATTTTCGGCCGATGAGGGCGCACTCTTTTAAAACAAATTCATGTTTTTTGCATACACATCATTCCTGGTCCCTATACTATCACTGTGTGAATACAAGCTCAAATCGAAGTCCTCATTAGAAAATCACAACTTTGTTGTAAATTTCTGGATCCGGAATTTCTGTTAGACACGGTCCTATTGCCTGTTATAACTTGTGCAGAAATTGTTACTGCACACAAACGGAAGGCCGATTCATCTGTAAATTTGGGATTCAGCAGTTTAGGTGACTATCTTTAGTTCTAGATGACTATTTTTAATTATTACAAAAAATTATTTTGAAATCTCTGAGTCATCCTTTAAGTTTGGTTGTACAAAGGGGGCATTGCACCGTAGCGCGATGCATGATGCTCTTTGGTGATTTGTGATTAAACCCTCTGTACATTATGTATCCTTAATTGAGAGTCCAGGTGTTGAAAATGTCGGATCTAAAACATGGTAATCTTAAAATTGGATGATTTACACCCAAAGTTGCTTGCGCTAATGATTTTCAA
>JAMKCH010023371.1:0-20096 GCA_023653785.1 Ophioderma brevispina
TCCAAAACGTAATAATTTTTAACTGATTCGGTGTGAGACTTTAGTATTTATAAGTTCATACGTAATTTGTGAGGTAATGTTTAATTTTATAGCATATTCCATGATTTATTGAGCAAATCTATTTTATATCAACTGATAGATGTTGGGGCGTTAAATTTGGATCAATTTTTTGTTCCGAATATCTTTGTTCGATTCCCTGAGATTATTCTAGAATTGTGTTTATTTTCCATGCAGATATTTTTGAAGCATAGATTCTTATATCATATTTTGCCCCCTCGGTGACCCATATATAGACTTAAATCCACAAAGTGATACCAGAAGAAATTTAAAGAAAAAGAAAAATCATATGGTAAAAGAACATAATTAAAACACAATGCAGATTCCGCCATTTTTAATTAAATTAAAGAACACAAGTACGTTTTGTTTGCAGAAGATATCTTCTACTTGTACCTGTTATTTAATTTTGAGTTAATCTGAAATAAAGCATTGTCATGGGCGGGCCACATGGGTGTTTCCACACAAACGGCGACGTCCAAAAACTCATAAGTGGGTATAAACTCGAAAGGGGTATGACCCAAAAAGGGCCAAAAGGGGGTGTTTCACACAAACGACGTCAAAAAGTCATAAGGTGGGTAATAAATTCGAAAAGGGGTATGACCCAAAAAGGGCCAAAAGGGGGTGTTTCACACACAACGACGTCAAAACTCAGAAGGTGGGTAATAAACTCGAACAAGGTCCACTTGATTGTCAAATTATCACAAACTCTGCACATGGGGACAATTATGATAATCATCAAAACAATTACATATTACATGTTTTAAGACCAAGGGGAAATTGAATTTTTTATCTGCAATAACAGAACGATAATTATTGACCTTAATAATTATCTCTCGACTGTACTCGGGGGCCTTTTAAATTTCGGTCTCAACACACATCCCCTCCAATGGAATCACGGGCCCCCCTCGATTATTTCATGAATTGACATGTTTAAGAGAAAAGTGCAAACACGAACAACCGTACTAACGCATTGCATACCATCCTTTCAGAATTGTTTTGTTTTTTTTTTTAGAAATTGTTTGCTTAATTGAAGTTAAATTGGCATCCTTTGTTTTCTCTTCTGCAATTTGTTAGACTTTCCTCAAATACTCATTTGGATGTTTCCGCCAGGGGAGGCGCAAACATGAGCAGCAGTTTGCCAACTGAACGCGTATGGCTAGTCTGTGTTACCGACTTTGCAACTATATTACTCTCTTGAAAGATAACTACCGGGTGCTATGAGCTAAAGGGACAAAAATGCAACCTCGATGCGTTTCATACCTATACCTATACCTGGCCGGCTTACTTGGTAAAACAGAGTCTTTGATTATACACTATGTAAGATCACCTCAGACTTGTCACCGACGGACGTTTGGACACCGTCGATTATTTGGGAGATGAGGCAGAATCTGTGGATCATCCACCTGTGTCAATGAACCACCTAAGATAATATCGCCTTTCGTGTACACGATGAATACAAAACAGACGTTCAAGCGCAAAAGTCAGTAACACAACGTTCAACTCACCTGTTGAAATACTATTAAACCAAATACGAATTAAGTCCGAATGTTTTGAGAGTTAATGTCGCTATAAATGTGTTTACGTTGACTTGATATGTACATTATACATAATTATTTTTTCTCTGCAATCGGACTACATGATTTAATAGAATTTAGCGTGGAATTTTTAATTTTCAACCCAATGCAATTCCCCTCATCAATTGCCATACCTCGGACAAGTATAGAGGTTGACATGGTGGTTTAAATCTACATAAATGTGTAGTCAAAGTTCAAAAGAAGTACTCCTTCAGTATTTCAAGCTGTGCCACAGACTAACTTTGCCCAATATATTTTGGATTATCGTGTTGGGTGTTTCAAAGTTCGGCACAAGTTACTTACCCTATATCCTCTGTGAACCTTCGACATGTATTGATAAACCTTTTTTTTTATTAAGTCTACAGTCAATCACGAAACGATTCTTTATTATGTTTTGTGTCCGGCCCCTGTTGTCAAAATCACAACCCTGAGAAGACTAGCCCGTACATTACAAAAAAGTACGATTAGATAATCATTTTTTACAACTCATAGTTCAGAATAAATAGATTGAATACATTCGATTTAATACATGGGAAGCTCTGAGGTAGAAAGATTACAATGTAAACTCTGACGAGACCATTCTGACCTCTTAACTTTTGAAGGTTTCAAGTATCAGCTTTGCAAGGAAGCTTAGAACATTTTTTGCAATATATAGTTGCATCAAATTGAATTCGTACACTGTTAAAAAAATGTCCGTAAAATTTACGAAATTATCTTTCTGCAGCAGTATTTCCAGTCATTTTAGGGTAAATTTAAAGAATTTCTTCTGTCAATTAACGGAACTTTTGACAGTAATTTTACAGAAATTTTGTCTCTATTATTGAAAAAAATATGTATTTTAACAGAATTGTTTTCCGTATTTAAAATTACGGAACCAAAAAAAAATCCGGAATATTGGGCTGGCCAAAATTTTTTGAAATATTTCCGTAAATTAAACATTTTCAGCTATTTTTTTTTAATGTTTTTTTGTTTTATTGTTTATTGTTTCTAAAACCGATTTTTCCGTAATTTACGGAAAATCTGTTTTCTCTTCTTAATTTAACGGAAATTTTTAACAGTGTACCTGTGTCGTTTGAAAAGTATGATATCCGATATAATTTAATTTCTATGTACAAGCAATTATGTAAGGTTAATTCTTTTCTTTAAATGGCATATTAAAGAACTTTGTATGAAGCATGATTCGAACCTCAAACTCTGCGATATATCCCAATCCCTACTAATTAAACCCCGATATCTTATGCCATGGCGTGCCAGTCCAAAAACATATAACCTTGTTAGCCGTGTAACCCGAAGAATCGTACCTCTTTAATTTCTGGTACAAGGTAGAAAGCGACACTGGAGGGATGTGAAAAGCTGCATTGTATGCAAAATGAAAGACAATTTTTGCATTATGTGCGATATTAGCTTTGTTGGGATTATTTGTTATAGCTCACTTACGATTCACTTCAACATGTTCAATGAAGATTGCTCGCGTCAAAAGCTCTTTCCACTTAAATTAGGCGTCTTGGCTATAAGTTGCTCTTTTTATGTAAAATTTCTGGTTCTTGGCCGTAACGCGTTGTAACCCTCAAAACTACAATACATTTACAGTTTAAAATTTGAAGAAGAAATTGCTCATCAGTGTCCTTTTTGTTTTATTTTGTACGAATTCGAATTCTCTTCATTGTTTTAATGGTTACATATTTAGTTATTGTTCTGCTGCGCATAATCTGGTGGAAAAAATCAACTCGGTCATGGCGTTTTAACCCTCATTAGGAAAAAAGATTTTGGGGCGCTTTTCAAAATTTGTTTTGCCCCAGGAAAGCTCAACCGGAATAGACTTTCCTT
Source organism: Ophioderma brevispina (assembly GCA_023653785.1). Classification (NCBI taxonomy): domain Eukaryota; kingdom Metazoa; phylum Echinodermata; class Ophiuroidea; order Amphilepidida; family Ophiodermatidae; genus Ophioderma; species Ophioderma brevispina. The sequence goes on from JAMKCH010023371.1 coordinate 3,459, forward strand.
GAACTTTTATTTTCATCAAATGTAATTGCACATTGATGTCCTACCCTATTATGTTTCCAAATTTATGGAAAAGGTCATTCGGGAAAGTGTTTTTCATTTTTTTGGCGGAAGAATTGGGCGCCATTTTTGAATCTGTCAACCGATTTTCATTTTTGTTTCCTGTTTATGTGGCTGTGTTGAATGTACCATATCAATGACTACAGTTTGGTAAAAATAAATCCAAGGCAAAGTGGTTTTCAGGGGGGTCCACGTGGCCCCCCTTTCCCTTACGGACCAACGGGATGCAAATGGCCTCATGCACTTAAGTTGCTTGTTCCGATTTATGTGTATTGTGTTCCTCTACTTATATGAAGCCTGGCACTTATGCAACATACACCCCATCAAGTCCCGTGGGAAACAAACCTTGGCGGTTTTTGATGTAGACCGCAATAATGCATGTTGCAAAGCCCTATTCAACACTGTGCTTATATTGTTGGTTAACCACGAAAACGGTGGGGTTTTTTGTTTATCTTGGGAAGAAATGGATTTGAGGGCTCAAATTTCAGACGACAATGAGAAAATACGGCCCTTTCATCTGATACCAAATCGTACTACTTTCCGGGTAATCAGGGGGGTCCAAATACGATCGGAACACGCACCTTTAGTGTTAACTGAGCAATGCTGGTAATGCTAAGTTTTGTTTGTCAATGGATGTGGTGTTTATCCAGTATGATTTGTGATGTAAAAAACGTGCCAAATTACAAACTTCTCATTGAAAATAAAATAATAATCCGTTGATCAGTTACTTACAGTGAGGTACACTTTAATGACAGCATCATCAAATCAACGGCCTCTTTTGCCAGATGGTTTGCATACCATAGGTATTATGATTAGATTGCACACTACAGATGCGAGGATTTACTGGTTCGAAGCTAAAATAAAACGTTTAGAGTTCAGTGGATGTGATTGAATCTTTGTAAGTCTTTTTTTCATTAAGGTTAAGAATCAGCTATGAAACCAGCTTAAGAGTGCAGTCGTTGGGCATTTTGACCAGACAAAAATGGCAGAAAGCTGATTTTTGCACGAGAATGAACCAGAATGTATCGTAAACAAGATTAAAAAAAACTAATTCGCTTTGTGCATGGAAACGTTTTATGAGTGTGTTGAAAAGGGGCAAGAGTAAATACTTAAAATGATCTGATAACGTACTACTGAATATCTATACTACTAAGATTAGAGCTAGCTTGTCTGCCCGTCCGGCTATCCGTTTTCATTATCTTGACATATGGGGCTAATATTTGGCATGAAGGTAAGGAGGACAATCTGACCTTTGTACGCAGGTTTTCAGAGTTCAATTTGCGTGCGAAAATTTGGATAACATGACGTCATTTCATTTAATTCATTCACCAAGTATTTAGAAAATACATACAATCCCTGGTTTTTTGGTTATGATATATGATACCCAGATCACACAAATTCATTTTCATGTCAAATTTACAAGTACAACCCACTGAACTGTGTCCTGGTGGATGCGTATTTTAAGTCATAGTGACTTATCAAATACCAATTCCCCAAAGACTAACAAGCCCATATAAACCTTCCCACGTCACATTCCCCTCAGCTCTCAAATCTTCTTGGTTTATCATTGGTTTAAAATAAGTGCGGATGATCGGTATAAACGTGGTCCTTCGCACCAACGGTGCCCTGTTTAATACCGCCAGTCAAAATCTTCGTGCAATTCCGCAGCGTCCTCTTTGGGTAGGTAAACCCACCTAATTCATAATGTCTTCTTGATTCTGGTTGCCTGCCTATGGTGCACACGTATGCATTCACGACAAAGCGTAGAAATCACTGAAAATTTCACCATAATGTAAATATAGCATACATTAACGATATTTCTTAAATGAAAGCCACAATGATCTCACAACAAAGGGAATAGTGTTACCTACCTAGTGTCTGCCGTTAGCATGCTCATTATTACTCTCTGTCAAAGTACCGTTTACAAGATAAGCGGACTTTAAGAGTGATGCGCGTAAATGTGATCGTGCGATCTACTGCTAAGCCCGCCCCTTCGGATGGCGCGCGCGTACCTCTTGTAAAAGGTACTTTTGATAACTAGTATACTGGAAAGATTCATTAACAGAAAGTGTTTGTGTTTGAAAAAAGTAGCTGAAATTGTTTAAACTATTAGCATTAAATAGGATACGGAGTGTATCTTTGACATGCTAATAAAATCCTTGGTTTGAAAGTCTTCAAGACAGAATCTTAATGTTCCTTCCGTTTACGGCGAAACTGTTCTAATGTTACTTGATATCGCGTAAAGAGAACAATATATTCCATCTTAGGGGGTGAAGGGTGTTTTAAGACCACCCAAGCATGTTTTTCTAAAGGCCAATTAGGACAGCAACCGACGTTGAAAAGTCATATATATATTTTTCCATTTGTTTGTTGAATACAGTGGCATAGCTTGACGGGCATAGGGGCGCTTGCCCCCGGGTAGCCCAAAGGGCGCTAAAAGGGGTCAAAGGTTAAAGGGAACGCCAAAAGAAGGACAAGAAAAAAAGAGAGAGAAAGACGAAAGGGGAAGGAAAGGGGAAAGAAAGGAAAGGGGAAGGCAAAGAATATTGAGAGGCATGAGAGGAAAGGAAAAGCAAAAGTGCAATGAAAATGTTACAATTAAAGAGATAATTAGGGCGAAAATGAGAATAAATCAAAGGGAAAGATACAACGTTTCTCGGTAGTGTGCTCTAAAACGAATCAAGTGCAAAGTTTGTGAATCAGAAAAACTCTTCGTGGCCACTTTAAACAGTGACCTTGTTCCAGAAATTGCGCCCCCCCATTTTCGTCGAACCCTTTTATTTGAATTTTGGAATGCTTACGCAATTGTTTAGATCTACCTAAGTGAATAAGCCGATTACGAGGCCGTCTTTATGTAATAATAAATGATAATTTAGAGTATTTTCCGCTGCACACAGACAAATCAAAACATGGTTGTTCTATATAAAAGGATGATTACGATAGTAGGCAAGTTTAAAACAATTTTTTTCTTTTCCTTTATTTTTTGCCTCAAAATAAAGTCATACTACATATTCAAAAAAAAAAAGTTACTAATTACACTGTTTCTTCTTCTTCTGCGAAGAGTCTCTGACGATTTTAAATACGTTTTAAATATTTAAAATTCATATTTTTTTATCAATGATTACATATCTGTTTCACTCAAAAGGCAAATTGTCTCTTTTTTAGAATTTCAGAATGGCGACATAATTTCGACAACAAGGAGAGACATAAAAAGGCTATTTATCACCCCTGGTAAAAAATCAAAAAAAATATTGCGTAATCTTACAACAATGTACTCTGGCTTACAAAATGCTTTCTACGTTATGCGCCTCTATATGCCCATTCTCCATAGAGATACGTATAAAAGTTCGTAAAATTACACAGGATTTAGTCAGCCTAGTGGAATATTTAATCCAAATCAGTTGTAAGAACTGTGTCGCTATTTTTTTATTCTGGTTTTTTGCAATAATAATGAGACGTTCAAAAAACATTTTTTTACTGATTAAGAATCCCAATCCACTGCTGACGTCATGTTATCCCGACAATTTTTCGTCGCAACGCAAATTTGACTCTCTGAAAACCTGCGTACAAAGGTCAGATTGTCCTCCTTACCTTCATGCCAATATTGCCCCATATGTCAAAGCCATAATGAACGGATTAGCCGGACGGGCAGACAGATAGCTCTAATCTTTAATAGTAAGATATTTGCAGTAGTACGTGTATCATTTTAAGTATTTACTCTCTTGCCCCTTTTCAAACACTCAAAAAACTTTCCATGCACAAAGAGAATTTAGTTTTTTTTTTAATATCTTGTTCTACGATACATTCTGTTCATCTCGGCAAAAAATCAGTCTTTCTGCCATTTTTGTCATGTCAACATGCCAACGACTGCACTATTAAGTCTGGTTTCATAGCGATTCTAACTTAAAATGAAAATACTTACAACAACGATTAAATCAATAAACGTTTAGATTCGAACCAGTAAACCCTATCTTAGTTTCAATCTAATCCCTAAATACCTATGGTATGGCAAACTATCTGGCAAAGTGCGTTGATTTGTGATGCTGATCATTAAGTTTACCTCACTGTTACAAGTAACTGATCAACGATTATATTATTTTATTTTCAATGAGAATTTTGTAATTTTGGCACGTTTTTACATCATCTAAAAAATCCTGTGATTTTTTCAATGAGAAGTTTTGTAATTTTTGCACGTTTTTTTACATCATCGAAATCCATACTGGATCAACAACACATGCCATGACAACAAAACATTAAGACATTACCCAGTTGCTCATTCAACACTTAAAGGTGCGTGTTCCGCTCGTCTTTGGGACCCCCCTGATTTACCCGGAAGTCATTGATCGAGTGTGTTTTGGTAATCGGTGAGATGAAGTGCCGTATTTTTCTCATGCGTCCTGAAATTTGAGCCCTCAAATCCATTTCATTCCCAAGATATAAACAAAACCCACCGTTTTCGTGGTTAACCATCAATATTAGCACAGTGTGAAAGGGCTTTGCCAACTGCCATTATTGCGTCTACCCTCAAAACCGCAAGTTGTTTCCCACGGTAACTGATGGGTTGTATTTGCAAGTGCCAGGCTCTCATATCAAATAGAGAACACAATACCTAATCGGGAACAACACCTTTAAGTGCATGAGGCCATTGCAACTCCCCGTTAGCGTGTAAGGGGAGGGGTCCACGTGGACCCCCCCCCTGAAAACCACTTTGCCGTTGGATTTTTTACCAAAACTGTAGGTCCATGATAGGTACATCACACGCCCATAACATGAACAAAAATTAAATCGGTTGTAACAGATATTCAAAATGGCGGCCCAATTCTCCCGCAAAAATGAAAAACCACTTCCCGATGACCTTTCCATAAAATTTGGAACATAATAGTAGGACATCAATAGAATTCTAACATGAAAATTTTATTATTTCACATTATTTACTCTAAAACTCACTTTGGCTGCAAATTTCGGAAATTTGTAAAGGTCGAAATTGGATTTTTTTTCTCACCGTTTTCACTTCTTCGCTTACAATTCATAAGGCCTTGATTTCAATACAACCGGTAGGAATGAGCGATAAAAAACAACAATCTGGTAATCTTATACACACATAACATCACCACCACGCGCTTTACCACTCACCGGAGAATAGGATTTTGTTTGTTCCACAAGGCATGAGTTGTGTAGTTTAAAACGTAATAAGAGATCTAATTTCCCCGCCATTTCCAAAGTCACAGATCCTATTTAACCAGCCATTTGCCATAGCGTACTTAGCAGGTATCTCGAGTCTTTGACTTGCGTTAAAAACTTACCGGAAAAGTTCGCACCAGATTTCAAAGTTTAAAACATGAAGTGTAGTAAGATTGGCAAGTTTTCATGTCACTTGGTGCAGTCCCTGAAGCCTTGCGAAGGACAACGGTCGCGGGGCAAGGATAAGGGAAGCTTTATATCTGTCTTTTATTACAAATTTAGTAGTCGTATCATATCATGACCAATTTAGACCAGAGTCGAGGCTATTGCAAGTAATTACAGATATCGCCATCAAGTCCTGCCGCGGACGGTTTTACATAAGTTGTTCTGTGCGCTGGATACCGTCCTGCATATAGCAGAAGCTATCGTAAAGGATATCGTGCGTGAGAGATGACACACCATTGCACAAGGCTCCCGAACACATACTCCACATACATAGCCCGCGGTTGAATTTAGTAAATAAGGACTCGTAAGCAAGTCTGATAACAGGCCATGAACGATTTCATTGTTTATTTCTTTTTTTACTCCGTTTTATCTTCTCTAGAAGGGTTGGCAGCATATAGTTCGATGTAACATTTGTTGTGGCGATTTGATAATCATGAGATGCGGGAGCATTATTTTTCTTCCTTCTTTCATCTTCCTATATTAATAAAGCACTTACTATTATTCAAAATACAATTAAAAACAGTTAAAATTATTTTATTTTTTTCTCGAAAAAAACGTGGTTCTTGCCGGATCGACCGTATCAATAAATAGCCCTCGTACAAGACGAAAGGTATTGTGAATACCGTACAAAATGGTGGTGAAAGCTGGCGATACACTTAGCAATATTTATATCATATGATGTAAGATGAAAAAAATAATCAATCAGTGGTGAGGAGGATGCATCCCGTATGGATGCATCCTCTCACCACCAGAATCCTTCATTAACAACAATCATTCTCCAACCACAGAAACATAACACAAAATTTAGGTGCAACAATCAAAAACAGTTCCGACATGTACTATACATTTGAAATCCCTTCAGCATGCCTTTCAACAACAACCCCAGGGCCCTTTGAAGTATTTGGAATTTCACTATTGATGAGATATCCGTGCATTTAGCATTTGCACATGTCTATACATACCCTACATGCTTCCCCCCCCTCACCCCCCCCCCCGGTGGATTGCCGGGGGATGCTCCACACAAATCTATAAATGTAAAGGTACCCCCTTTCATCTGGCCAGCCGCAATTGCAACACATGGACATCTATCTCTAGTTTCGAAAAACTCTGGATCTTATGGGTCCTCCTCTTTCCTTGAATACAAAATTATACCAGCATGACCAGTTGACGTTACAATAGCGGTCATAAATTTCACGAGTAGGCACATTTTCTCTACATACAACAGTGTATAATGGGGAAATCCAATTTTGGCTCCAATCCAGTTTCAGCTCTAAATTATGGTAATATGATTATTTTGTATATAAACCAATAGTTTTAGCATACCTGGCGAAACTTTTAAAAATTACTGTACAATTCTCCATGGGTGCACCCCCTTCCGACCATCCCCTTTGTATTCCATACCCATCCCCGGTGAAGGTCTACCTTTCAAATTTGTTTCTATAAAATAACCAAAGGATGTGAAAACAATACCTGCAGATTTTGACAAAAGCGTTACGTTTTTGCGCATCTGGAGAAAGTTTCACACTGGGGTAGTACCACCCTATACCCTCGTAGGGTGACATATTATTCTCCCCTCACTCTGCCAATAAAGAATCTGGGCTTTTAAGTAGCTTAACACAATTAAGAAATCCATCATAATCGTAAAATAAGGAGTTCTTATGTCGTGTTCATAGAGAATTCGAGGAAGTCTGTTTTATGATGAACTGAACCTGAAGTGTGTTGCAAAGATAACATGCAATTTGACTTCAAATAAAGCAAAGTGGGATGACCAAGGCAATTGCGTTCTGAACAGAGAGCATTATTTGTAAGGTTCATTAGTCTACGAATCAATGGCTAAATAACTAACCGCCATCAAATTTGGAAGAAATATAGTGACATAAATAACACCAAGATATTTGCCACTTTTTAATAAATTACGCATTATATGAAACACAAATATTATCAAACTTTTTATGACCTGTCTAGAGCCAAAAATCATGAGCTTAGTCTTCTTAGTATTTAATGTGAGAGTTTGTCTCTGCCATCTGCGTACAAACAGTTTTGCAGTTTGACACCATTAGGAAGAGATTACGCAAATGATAAGATAAAGGGCCTAATTGTACTAGAACCTTGAGGAATTCCAATTCCAATGGTTAAAATCAGAAAAAGTAGAGGAAATGACTGTAAAACATTCCATTCAGTCCAGTCCATTTTGCATTAACTAATGTGCCCATTTGGCTACTTGCCCGAGGGAAAACATACCGTATAGAAATTAAAATAACTAAAGCACTATGTGATGCGCTTTTGATTATAGATGATAAACCTCCCAACTTGGTGCGGCCCGTCGGAACAAATTGGAACACTACTTAAAGGCAAACCCACCGGTACGCTGTATGGAGTGTTCAAATGCTACTGATTACCAAGACGCATACCGAATGTGATTTGCCATCCATAGGCTGGTAGCGACTCATCCTTCGTGGAGAATATTGCTGTGCTTTGCTGTGGATTCTGGAGGACTTCGTAGTGACAAATGCTGTTAAAGTTTATGTCACGTATTTTTGTTCTGCATTACACAGCCAGATCCTTTCCTAACCAAAGTAGCGGTACGATAAAAAATATTGTGTTTAACAATGCACTCAGTACTGCTGTACATTAAGTCTTGTTAACTCAAGTGCCAAATGTAATAGGTATTCTGTAGGAGTGACTATGTAAATGCCTCATTTGCACAGAGCATGACGGCAGATACTGTGTACCTGACACTGTAAAAATTAGTAATGTAGAATTGGCACAATTTGCAACACCCCACTGTTTAACAGTCTGTTTAACTCACTTACGCAATTTTGAACACATGGTCGTAACCTTGGAACACACATTGAGTGTGGTTTTGAATGTTTTTACAAGATCTCCAATCCTAAGAAAGTGAAAACGGTAAAATACTCCGTTATCAAAGGAAAGAAAAAAAATACAGAAAAACCATCAGTGTCTTGTCGACTATCACTTAGACGCCTTTAAAGGTGAACTACCAACCCATTTCTCATGGGAGTACCTGTAAAGTAGCTGTTAATTAGCCATGGAGACCTATACCCGCCAATTGGTCCCACATCGCCGGCCGTAAAAGTGGGGTAAGCATCTACCTAGGTACACATGCAGTAGCTCAACACTAGTCAACCATGCGGGAGTACCGCATGGGTCTCCCATGTCAAATGAGCTTTGAGCTTGTAGATTATTTCAGTATTTTATCCATTATTTAAAGCTTTTGGTCACTATGTTATGTTTTTACACAAAATGTCAGATATAGGGGTTTTTGGTGAAGCTCAACTCAAATATAGATGTGTACTAAAGCTTGAAACAAATGATCAAAAGTCCGTAAATAACAATGGAATGTTTGGCGCCCTCTATGGTCCCAAGTGCTGCCTACTAGGGCAGCTTGCAGGGGAGTCCTGGAAGGTACTCCCGCATGAGTAGCTGCAGTGGTACTCCACTGCTGGTGGCTACATGAATACCTGAAGTCACCTAGCAGCCACTGCAGATACATAATAGATGGGTACTGCAAAGTACTAGCTGCTATCCCCCAGTGGCTTGTGTACTTTGCAAATTACTTAGTTCTAGATACTGCATCAGTAGAGCATCATTGGGGTACCCTTGGAGTAGAGCTAATGAGTAACACAGGAGTAGCCTACTCTGGGTTACACCGTGAGTAGGAATTTTGCTGTGTACTAGAAAAATAGTGGATACTTAGTGTTAAAATTGAACGCAATAGCTGTTCTAAATGTTACGTTTGCTGTTCTAATGTTGGATTAGTAACGTAAGGTATCTCTTACAGTAAATAAATTATTTTTTATTGTTTTAAATCGAGAGTGTGTTGCGTTGAAAATTAAAATCATTCGTATTCCATTTTAATTGTCAAACTTTAACTTGTTACAAAGGGGAAAGCTTTTTTACAAATTTTGATTGTCTTAACTCATTGATTAATCAACGACCTTGGGCGCTGCCCCGAGACAAAAATATTTAGAAAAGCTATCAATCGAAGGCTGCATCAGTTAAAGAGTGCCTTGCTTTGTTTTCAAGGTACTTTTGTCTTCTTTTCTTGTGAGAGATAATGAACCGCCTTCATTCAACAAGTGTCCAAACAACATATCAAAGGCAACGCCCCTCGGCACAAAGGGCTTTTGTGTTTCACGGCCCTATAAATCTATTGATAATTCTGGTGCATTTGTGAATGTGTCGACGGCACACAGGTTCAAACGGATTTGATATTGGAAGTCACACTGCGACATTTACTGCCCGGGTTGGATCCGTCAATGGAATAAATGTGTGGGTGATTGAACATATCTATTGAAGGGAGGTTGTTTTCTTCACATTTTTCACATTACCAACAATATCTCGCTCCAGACGTGCGGGATGTGTACTTGTGTATCGCCTTAACGTAAAAGCGTGCTGTGAGAACGTGCCGATTTGGGGGGGGGGGGCGAGACACATCTATTCTTCCGCACAGTGTTAACTAAACCTCTGTGTGTATCCAAAAATCACCAAAATCTACTCATTGAATTATGTGCTCAATGCGTCACAAGTCTACTATATTTAAATACCTTTTGAGTTATCCTTCTACTGATTGAACATAAGGCTTTTCAACACTGAGTCGGTGATTGATCGACTTTTGCGATCGATCGCCGTTTTGCGCATTGCGCATAAGGCCTCGTTACGGTGAAAGCTTTCCAAAGAAAGGATTTAATGATCCGCGCTCTTCTTCACGAAATACTTCTTTTTGAGCCATTTACGGCAGCGGGTTGTAGTTGACTTTTTTATGTGCTGAGGTACAGGGCCATCTTTTAACTGATATTACTTTCACGGTTGGTCTGTTTCCGCACAGAAATTGTGCACTTTCGTTCATCGAAATTGACGGACTGAGAAAGGAAATACAACATGGCGGATATACAGTTCACAATTTTGCCTACATACTGGGAACAGTGTGGAGAGTGGTGATTGCGAGGCGCCGAGCGAAGTTGGCTTACTTTCCAGTCATCAAGGAGAGGGCACTTTACTTTATATCATGTGACAGAAATCCGAAAAAAGCAAATACAGCCAAAAATGGTCAAGTTCAATATGGCACACTATCATTGTACCAAGTATTAAGTAGATGGTCAACGTGTACAAAGGTTTACTTTTACACCCGTCACAGACGGCCAACCTGATATACCACAAACTACCACAAGTAACAATCCTATGTCGAGTTAAATTGGTGACATTTTGAGGCATAATCTTAAGACCAAAGTCAGAGAAAAGTTGGTTTAGTTTTATTCGCAGGACCAAACATTATTGATATTCAGTTATTTTGAAAACTCGGGGTTAATTTATAAGAGTAAATCCACCTTTAAAGAAACAAATGTCGATGTATTCTTCTATGTGAAAACATTAAGTTGTTTATTAAGACCAAACACAACACGAAAATGTACTTCGAGAGTCACTTTTTTTGAGCAAATACAGAATGACGTTCCCGTGAAAGGGATGGGATACGTGTCCTCTAACCTTCTTGATTGGTGCATTTTTTTCTTCGACAGAATCGCGATTGACGCTGACTGTCGCACTCATTAATATTATAACCATTTTCTCAACTCCTCTACTTTCTGCGGAAATTCTGTGTGTGGTCTTCATAAATATAAGATATGCAGAGAGAAACAATTTTAATTCGTTGACGGTCCTAACGTTAAATCTGAACGGACAAACACCCCAGACTTATTGCAGCGAAAATAACTTGCTCGAATTCATTGCTCTTGGGAGACATTGTTACATCGTCACCGAAACCCCCGGGGTTCTCAATGTTTTTGGGTGGTAATTGCCTCCCGATTTAAAAATTGAGCTCCGGAGCAATTGAGGCCCCAAAAATGGGTCTCCGAGAACTAGGTTTCAAAAAAATTCAAAAAATAAGCTGCAATCCCTCATTTCCAGCTACTTTTTTGAGGCCCCCCCCGGACCGAAACACGCCCTCTGATTGACTTATTTTTCTGTGGAAACCTTTTTGGTGCTAGGTAGAGATACTGTGTAATTGTAAAACTTTGGCTTTACTTTGTACCCAGTTATCATTCAGTTTATGTTTACCATGTATTATTCTCTACAGAGGTACCTACCACACCCTGGACGTTGCCCTGCCGACCAATATAATCAATACCAATGTAGACAACGAAACGACGTATAAAGTAGGAACGCCATACTGGACTGAACCAAATGCAATTGATGATAGAGACCAACCAACCATTGCCAGTATTGCACCAGTCCGGAATCTAAACTTTTCCATTGCGAACTATAGTCACATATACAGCAAGATTCTGCAGGACTTGAAGATAGTTTGCTGCGTTTCGTTATCACCCCATCGGTATATAAAACAGTCCTTATTCTTTAAAATCCTTTACCCGGACGCGTGCTGGCAATTTCCCTGAGCTTCGCGCACTAACGATTTTAGCGGTAAAGATTCGCCTGTTGTGACATGCATCCAGCACTTTTGGTGGGCAGACCATATGATATCGGGTTACAGCTTCAATTGAAAAAAAAACAGCCTAGAGGCAACACTGTCCTCGAAATCAAGGGCAGGTTTCCGGCCATGATTGCCTTTGTTCCTAGGTTAGCATGGCCCCAACTTCACTGCGGCTAAACAATGAACCGCTGAAGCGATTCTGGGCTGACTTCTAGCCCAGGTCCCCTGGTAAAAGGTTTTAAAACACACTCCTTCTTTTTTGACAAACTCTTAAGCAAAATCAATGATTTAGAATTTACTGACAAATGTTAATCAGATAAACATGACTGCAATCGAAACAAACTGAATTAAGAAATACCACTCGAAACATACGTTTTCAATTAACTTAAAGTTATTTTGAACCCTTTAAAAGTATTATTTTTTGTATTCTTATTATGATTATGGGCATCATAACGAGGAATGCCGTTTGTTTCATACTGACATTTGCCATTTTGGTGGAAGTTTTTATATTATATTTCATGATTTTGGTGTTATTTTATTGTGTAATGTGTAATTAATTTTAATGCCATCTTGTATGTCTTCTGTTTTATTATTCGTTATTTTTTCTCATATTAGGATCTTTTAAATGTACTATCATTGATTTGCTAAAGCAGAAAATCGAAAAAAAATCATAAAAAAATCAGATTTGTGTATGCCTTAGCACGTACAGGAATCTTAACATATCCTGCAAGTTCTAAGAATAACCGGGAAGGGAGTCATATCATTACGCACTGCTAGTTTTCTTCCTTTTCTGTCTGCAATATCTCATCTATATAATATATATTATATATATAGTATATATATTAGATTAATATATATATATATATAATAAAATATATTTATATCTATATATATATATAATATATATAATATATATATACAAGAGATATATATATCTTTCGGCTAATATCGACGTTAGGGGGAAGGTTTAATTTCTAGGTTTTTCATGAGTTGTACGACGGGCTGTCTATAACAAACTCTGCTTAGAGACAGCCGTATGAGCAAAACTCTCAAATTTTGATAATTTGCAATTTGCATAATTTGCATAATTATAATACACTTCTATTGTTATTATAACGGATAAAGTCGCAAACTACAAAAGGAGGCGTTAAGGGGAAGGCTATATTTCCCCTAACGCCGTAATGAGTGCATATCAAAAGCTCCCTCTTCCCCCTAAGGCACTAGATAGCAATATATTGAGTCGTAGCTTTGGGGGTATTATTATCACATATGTATGGTAATTGAAAAATACACACCGTTTCGGACCAATGGTCCTTTACCAAGTGAAAGACTTAGGAATATTTTGGCTTTTCACTGATAAAGGACCTTGGTCCGACGTTTGTATTTTCCAATATCATAAAGTACTGTGATCATACTACCAATCGACGACTTCAATATTATTCAGTACTACGCAGACCTACGACACATAATATAAATAATATCTATATTATATATCCTCTATATCTATATATTCTATCTATATGCTTCAAATTGGTACATGTTTTGATGTAGCAGTGCACAAATATAGTATAAATAATAACACACGCTTCGGGTCTAAACCCTTCAACGGTGGAATATGCACTGATACTACAAGGACCTGCAAGAAAACCGTAAGAATTAAAACAAAACATGTAAACAAACGTGTCAAGATAGAAAACACCCCTGGTCGCCCAATTGTATCAGCCCACAGTTCCACATTAAATCATCTCTCAATTCATGGATTCTGTTCTCGCTCCCATTGTTAAGACTCTTCCTTCGTTTGTTCAGGACTCTCCCCACTTCTTCGATTATCAATGACTTTAGATTTCCTGATACCAGGGCTGATCGTTTTTTCTTCTTCACCATGGTGTTCAGAGCCTGTATACCTCTATTCCCAACAAGAAGCTCTCCCTGCCATCAAATACATCTTGGACAAACGGGATGATCCTGCTATCTCCACCACCACCCTTCTGCGTCTAACAAACTCCGTTCTTGATAACAACACATTCCATTTTTAATGGCCTTTTTTTCCGCCAATTACGGGGTGTAATCACTGTTCACTTTCATGGGACCTTCTGTACTTGTCTTACACTTGGTCACCTTGAAAGATTTATTCCCCCAACAACCATCAAGAAGCATCTTCTGTAGCAAAAGAACATTGATCATTGTGGTTTTCTCCGTTGTGACCCACTGAGCTTGAAACATTCATCCATATTGTCTGCAACTTCCACCCAGCGTTCAAGTTCACCTTTGATATCTCCACGGAGTCCGTCACTTTCTTGGATGCTTAAACTCACGATCCGTGAAAACACTGTTGCTTCCAATATTCATTTCAAGCCCACCGATTCCTACAATTTTTATTTTACACCTCAAAGCCATCCCCTGCTTGCAAAAGACTCATTCCGTACTCCCAACTGGGTCGTTCGCGCCAACGTATATGCTCTGAAGAACATGACTTTTCAAATGCTTCTGAAGACATCACTCAGATGTTTTGATGCTCGTGGCTATCCCTCAGACATTACTAACGCTGCAAAGCAACGCATATCTAGGATGACGGACGAGGTCGTCTTAAAAACTCTGATCGCTGCAATCGTGACCGGGTTCCCCTTATTCTTCCATACCACCCTTCCATACTCCCCATACGTCGTACAATATTCAAGAACTTCAAAATTCTTATGTCAGATTCTTCTACCAAGGGAGGTCGTTTTTCCGGCACGTTCCGTCCAGCATATAAAAGAGACCGTAATCTATTTAATCATTTAGTTCGTGCTTCCCATCCCCGATCGTCTTTGATTGAAGCTCCCGGTACATTACCCATGTAAACGCTCCAAGATGTAACACCTGCAAAGTGGTTACCAAGATAACATGACTCTTATCAAGGGTCCACACAACTCTTTTCAGGTTACGCGGGTCACTTCACGTGTACCACCCCCGCACCACTGGTTGTATTTTATGTCATATGCAAAAAATGTCACATCCTTTATATTGGTGAAACTCAACGTAGAACTTGCTGATCGCATTACAGAACATCTCCGATCCATCAGAATAAATTCTGAGGGTTTTCCAGTTCTAAACATTTTAATTTTATCCACCGTCAACGTGTAGCATAATGATTTTTTGTGTCACCCCCGGGGCCATTGCTTGTAGGAACAAAAAGAACCGTAGTGACACTGAACACAAGACTCATTTTCAAATTGGGCACTAGTCAACCAAATGGACTTAACTAAAATTTGATTCGTTTTATATTTTCTCTGCTTGTAAATAACACATCTCATTGTGGTGGCATTTAAAGTTGTGGTATTCTAGCGGCTTTGACCAAGTTTTTCACACTTATGTATTATACCGTATTATAGGTTTTCAACACTATTCGTTGTGTTTACCTTGTTTTGGTTTGTAATTTTACAAGGTTTCTTGCCAGTGTCTCTTGTAGTATCAGTTGCTATTCCACGTTGAAGGGTTTAGACCCGAAGCGTTGGGTGTTTATTATTTTTACTATATTGTGGCACTGCTACATCATAACCATGTACCAATTTTAGACCTATCTGAACCAGTGCTACGCAGTACCTCGACCATACTATCTAGCGAGCTATATATATATATATATAGATATAATTTATAGATAGAGTATATAAAGTTTATTTAGATAGATATATATATAGATTTAATATTATTATAATTTAATTAATTTATCTGTATAGATTGTAATCAGGTGTTGAAAGAAAATAGCGACATGCTGCAGGTGGCACTAGATCCTTCCCATGATATGACTAGCATTGTCGGAGATATCAACTGGATCCGGTGAATTACCAAGAGCAATTCATCCAGATTGCTATTTATATCTTCAAAACTTGGTCAGGATTTACGGAAATGGAGATGAACTGGGTAACCGGTCTTCTTATTATACAGCACTGGATTAGAGCCATAGCAATATATTACTGACGAAGAAGGAAATCCTATGGAAAGGAACAAACAGATAATCTCCTCTGAATATAGTAAATTTCATAAACAAAAAGTACATGTCAAGATGTTGGACTGAAGGTTCAATATTTCCAACAGAAACGCTTTTTGTGTCATTGATCATGGAAAATTAGATTATAACAAATTGATTGATAAAAACGTCGAGAGAGTGTAGAGAAAATATAGACTGTACATGTCGCCCCCTTTCAGCTGGCCAGACGACCCATGCAACACATGGCATCGATCTCTAGTTCGAAAAACTCTGGATAGCTATGGTCCTCCTCTTTCCATGATACCAAAATTAATACCAGCATGACCAGTGACGTCACAATACGTCATACATTTCACGAGTGGGCGACATTTTAAAGACACATGTATAATGGAAAATCAATTTGCTCCAATCAAGTGTCAGCTCTAATTATGGATATGATAGTTGTTTAGAAACACAGAGTTTAGCCCTACTCTGCCCCAGACCATTAAAATGTAATGTTCTTTTCCCTTTACAATTCTCCAGGGGTGCACCCCCTTAGACCCATCCACTTGTATGCCATACCCAGCCCCGGCTGAAGGTACACCTTCAAAGGTGTTTCTTAAAATGAACTCAATGGATGTGAAACAATTAACCTGCCAAGATTTTGACAAAAGCTTTTTAACGTTTTTGCGCAATGGCATGACTGGAAGCAAGTTCGACTGGGGGTAGTAACAACCCTATACCCTCGAGGGTTAACATATTATTCTCCCCTCACTCTACC